>VYZP01008303.1:0-56547 GCA_013400635.1 Hypocryptadius cinnamomeus | reverse complement strand
TTCAGGTCTCTTCCAACCCAAACCATTCTGTTTCTATGAACTTAAAGGCTGAATCAGCAGCATTACATGGGGAGACAAAAATCCACCACAAGAGTGATTTGCACTTTCTTGCAAGCAGCCAGAAAGATGAGTTTTAGGGAAGGCCTGGGCAGTTAACATTCCCCAGCACAGATTGTCCCACAGGGAGGCTCTCACTTTGGGCAGCCATCAGGCTTCTCCTTGGCTCTGAGGGGTTTAGGAGAATCACAGGATCACAGACTGCTTGGGTTGGAAGGGACCTGAAAAATCATCTTGATCCCACCCCATGCCATGGGCAGGGACACCTTCCACTGTCCCAGGGTGCTCCAAGCCCTGTCCAGCCTGGCCTTGGACACTTCCAGTGATCCAGGGGCAGCCACAGCTGCTCTGGCCTGTTTTTTTTTTTTTTTTCCTTTAAGTTGAAAAAAGGCAGTTTTGAGACAGAGGATTGCCCTGCCCAGCTCCATGGGCAACAGGGTCCCTGCCACCCCCAGTGCCAGCCACTCCTCCCTGGGAGCCCTGAGCCATTTCCTAGCGAGTCCCCAAACATGAGAGCCAGCTCTGAAGAGTTGGTTTAATAACCAACACAAACCCTGCACTCTTTTCAATAACTCCCGAGTCCTGCACACAAAGCTGGAGGGCTCAGCCCTCCCCACAGAGAGCAGGCGGATCCTGCTCACTGCTGTGTGCTCCAATAAACAGAATCAGCTGGGAGGAAACCAGTGCTTGGGTTTGCTGGGGAAAACAGCTTCAATCCTCCCAGACATGAGTGTTAAAGGACTGGGAAGTTATTAAAAAAGGGGGTAGACAAAGATGGCACAATTATTAGACCGGTTCTGCAGGCCCAGAGCTGTGTTTTAGGGGAATATTTGCTGTGCTGACAGCTGGGAGAGCTGGAAAGCTGGAGATGAGCTCAGCAGGAGCCAGACTGAAGCTGTGGGGTCCCTTTGCAAACCCTGGTCCCCCTGTAAGTGCAACCAAGCACATCCCAGCAGGGGAGGATCCTTTCACTGCAGGCAGAGCAGGTCCTGGGGTCCCGGAAGTGCCATTCTGGGCTGTCCCCTCTCCTGTCCAACAAGAGGCTCCTTCTACAGGGCCTGTGAATTTCTCCCAGCTCCCCACCTTGTACATCATGGAATCATTAAGGTTGGAAAAGACCTCTGAGATCATCAGGTCCAAGCATCCACCCAGCACCACCTAAACCCCATCCCCAAGTGCCACAGCCCCAGGTTTTTTGATCCCTTCCAGGGATGGTGACCCTTCCCCTGCTCTGGGCAGTCTGTGCCAATGCTCAACAACCCTTTCCATGAGGAAATTTTTCCTAACATCCAATCTAAACCTCCTGTGGCACTCCTTGAGGCCATCAGCATCCTGCCATCCAGGCTCAGGCTTTGCCAGTGGCTGTCCCTGAGCTCCTGGTCCTGTGGAGGTGCACCAAGCCCCTGCTGGCGACCCCTGGCTGTCCCCTACCCCTCTCCATGGCCAGCCCACCCCACCAGGGCTGTGTGGCCAAAGCAGAGATGCAGAAGGCACCAATGCAGCCCTGCAGCCCCTATGCATGCCCACTAGACCCCCAGGTACCTCCTGGAAATGCAGGGCCCACATCCTGCCCGAGGGCATGGCATGCTCAGGTTCAGCCCAGCTGCCACCCTGGGAGAATGAAATGCTGTTCCCACCTGAGCTGCAGGGTCAGCTGCCACTCCTCAGGCTGGGGACAGCCCCAGGGACACAGGCTGTGATGCCTCTGCACCCCCAGTGATGGCAGAGCACCCAGACATTCCCAGACACTGCTGCCTCTGCAAGCACCCCGGTACCCCAGGGAATTGGGGCTCCCAAACCTGTTTCTAGCCTGACCCCACTGCCTGCTCCTCTCAGTTCATGGGGAATGGTGTGGGTCAAGGGCTCAAGTTAGAAATGTGGTTAGCAAAGATCACAGACTGTGATTAGAGCTTAACAAGGAAACTAATTAATGCCAGGTGGGGATGACTGAAACAAGGCTGGAATGACAGGTGATACATGAAGTATTTTAGGAGTGCAGGGGCCATAAATACCACTGGCTTCTGAGAGTGAGAGGAGGTTTGGACTGTGACCAGCAGGCCAAGGAGCCCTTGGAAGGGGGTTTACCATGAGGAAGAGCTCTTACTTCCTCCCCAGAAGCCCACTGACCCAATTAAAGAGGGCAATTGCACAGCCATAATGGACATTCAGCTAATTATAATATGAGATGAGAGCTAATGTTTATGTAACAGGTGTCACAGAAACCATCCTGGAAACCATGTGAATCTGTAAAACCTTCTTGGATAAACAGAGAGCAGGAGTCTGTGACCCCTCACGCATGGCTTGGGGAGGTTACTCCCCACATGTCCAGCGCTGTAATAAATAAACAAACCTTCCTTTCAACTTGAATTAATCCAAGAGTCCTCTGTCCGTGCTCCAGTGGGGGAGCTGCTCCCACCCTGCTGCCCTCCCCCAGCCCAAGCTGGCTGTGCCAGCACAAGGGCAGAGCAGGGAGGGGCTCTGGCTCAGCAGGGCAGTGTCCTGCAGGATGCAGCAATAATCCAGCCTGGCCTGGCAGATGTGGCTCTGCAGGAGGGGCGGCTGCAGCCCCTGATCCTGCCCTGCCCACGCCACGCTGACGCACGGGGAGCAGCCTGGCCTGGCACCGGGGCTGCTCCACCTGTGCCAACGGCAGGAGCAGCTCCTCCAACCCCTCTCCCCTGCAGTGCTGGCCCCACAAATCTGGGGGTACAAGTATATATTGCACAAAATAGATATATTTCAAAAAACAGTAATATATATATATTTCACAAACCCAAAAAATACAGATGTTCCACAACACCAATATATATATAGATTTCACAAACCAAAAATACATATATTTCACAAAACAAAGAAACAAAAATTTCACAAAACCAAAAAAAAAAATATCCCACAAAACCAAAATATATATATATATTCCACAAAAGTAAAAAATGAATATATTCCACAAAACCAAAGTAATATATATTTCACAAAACCAAAAAATAAATATATATTTCACAAAACAAAAAAATATATATATTCCACAAAACCAAATAAAAAATATTCCACAAAACCAAAAAATGAATATATTTCACAAAACCAAAATAATATATATTTCACAAAACCAAAATGGATACATATTTCACAAAACCAAAAAATAAAATAGCATAATTTAACATAAAAAAATTTAAAATAATACAAAAGTTTTTTATATAACTAACAAGCTATAAAATCACTAAAAAACTAAACACACCTCTATAAAAAGCACATATTAAAAAAAAAATCACAAAAAACCTCTCTTCCAACGAACAAAACAAATAACACAACCAGACCCAACTCCTATTTCAACCAAACCAAACAACCCTACCAAAAAAACCCACAAACCCCCTTCCCAAAGTGCTTGCTGGCCCCGCTATCCACTACCAGACCAAAAAAAAAAAAACCACAAAACCAAACCCTTTCCAAATAAAAACCCAACCAAAAAACCCGCCCACAAACATATTAAAAAAAAAAAAAAAAACATCATAATCAATAAAAAGAAAATTAAATCCCAAACAAAAAAACCCCTCAATTTTAAACTAAAATCCTCTTATAAACTATTAAAAAACCCTCTTTTTCCCTGTAACACATAAAACTATAATAAATTCAAATTAATATTAAACAAAAACCTCTATACTAAAATCAAAAAATATTAAAATAATTATAATCCCATAAAAAATTTTTAAAAAATTAAAAAAAAAATAAAAAAGAAAAGCCAGTCAGTCCTGTCTGATGCAGGGCTGTGCCCAAACACTGGGGACAGCAGTGGCTCCCCCCAGTCCTCCTTCAGCTCTCCACCCCGCTGTGCAAAGAGCCTCCTTTTTAATTTTTAATTAAACAAGTCATTTCAAACTGCAGAAATCCTGCCAATCCTTTGAAAAGCTGGCTCTGGTTTAAATTTCTGAAATCCTCCGTAACAGAGCCATAAATAATCAATAGATGTTTAAATAAGTATTTAATCAGCTGTTAAAGGTACAATAGTCACAAAGTCTATCAGGTCAGCACACGGTTTATTGCTGTGGCTCGTTACCATCTGTCCTATATATTATTTATGCCTCTAGAAGATTAAAAATCTATTCATTAGAGCATTAAATCCTTCCTGATAAGTGTGATAAAGGATGACCTAGAGCTGGAGAGCGAGAGCTGTCCAAGCAGCCCCTGCTCCTCACCCTGCCTTGTGTCCACACATCTGGGGCTCCCCCAAATGCTGCACAGAACTCACAGAATTCACAGAATCACAGAACTCACCAAGTTCACAGAATGACCAGGTTGGAAGAGACCTTCAAGACCATCGAGTCCAACCCAGCCCCAACCCCTCAACTCAACCCTGGCACCCAGTGCCACATCCAGGCTTTGTTAAACACACCCAGGGATGGTGACTGCACCACCTCCCCGGGCAGCCATTCCAGAACTTTATCACTCTTTCCATGAAAAACTTTTTCCCAATATCCAACCTGTATTTCCCTTGGTGCAGCTGGAGGCTGTGTGCTCTGGTTGTGTCAGTGCTGCTGGAGAAAGAGCCCAGCCCCAGCTGAGCACAGGCACCTTTCAGGAGCTGTGCAGAGTGATGAGGGCACCCCTGAGTCTCCTTTTCTCCAGGCTGAGCACCCCCAGCTCCCTCAGTGGTTCCTCTCAGGGTTTGTGTTCCCAGCCCCTCTCCAGCCTCGTTGTCCCCTCTGCTGCTCCAGCCCCTCAATGTCCTTCCCAAACTGAGGGGCCAGAGCTGGACACAGCACTCCAGGTGTGGCCTCACCTCACAGGGCTGGGGTCACCCCAGAGCTGCTCCTCTGCACCCCCTTTGGAGACAGTTTTACCCCAAAGAATCATGGAATAGTTTGGGTTGGAAGGGACCTTTCAAGATTGAGTTGTTCCACCTGTGCCATAACAGGGACTCCTTCCACTGCCCCAGGCTGCTCCAAGCCCTGTCCAACCCAGCCTCAAATATTCCCAGGGAAGGGGCAGCCACCACCATCTCCATCTGCTTGACAAGGCTGAAATTTTGTCTTTGAAAGCATTTTCTCCACGAAAATATATTTTAAATTAGGGCACTTTTCTCCTAGAAGCTCTCCCTCCCCAAACAGGAGCATCCTTTGATTGCAGAATATGCAACAAGTGGAGTTTTCAGGAGTCTCTGCTTCCAATAATCTCAGAAATCTCTTGTGAACAGACCAACATTCTTTTCAACAGCAGCAAAATAAATTTTAAAGGTCAATTGAATCAGATAAGCCCAGTCTGGCAGCCCTTTCAGATGCAGAATTCCATGGACAACATTTACGTCCTGTTCAAGAACAGAAACAAAATTCTTTGGAGGAAAGAATCTTCAAAAGGGAAAAAAAACCAACAAAACCAAAACAAAAAAGGAAGAAAATGAAAAGGAAACAGCAATTAAATAGAATGTCATCTGTAATCCCACCAGTGCAAAACCTGATGATTACCTACCAGGCACTGGACAATGCTACATGCACTAATCTAATTAAAGGCCTTTTTTACAGGCAGCTGAAGGCAGCTCATTAGTGCGTTAGTGAGATGCTCATTAATGGCTGGCCATGACTAATTTCTTGAGAATTATTCTTTAATTCTTTATCATTCCCAGCCTAACAGAAAAACACAATGTTTCCATCCCCCCCACAAGTTCTGTTAATGTTCTTTAATGACCACCCCCCACCAGCCCAATTGTTGTTTTAACAGCAAATGATTGATTTATTAATGGGGAAAACCAAGTTCTTGGGAAGTTTCTTAGCTGGTAATGAACTGGCATTGCTGCTGCTGCTGCTTTCAGCATCCCCTGCCCCCATCCATGAGCCCGGGGCTCTCCTCCTCACACAAACCCCTCTGGCCATGGCCAGGAGCTCTGCCAGGCTCCAGGGCTGGGCCACATCCCCCCTGCCCAGGCCAGGTTCCTGTGGGAAGGACAAGTGGACCTCTCACCACAGGGAAATGCTGAACTGGAGGGAAAATCTGGGCTCCAGGAAAGCCCCCATTTCGTGCTGCCAATTAATTAAATTTAACCCCCTCCAGGGCCACCCAGCTGCCAAAGAGGAGCTGCTGGAGGTGGAGCTTCACTGATGGAATCCCCTCCTTGAGCTCCACTGGTGCCTTAAATCATTATGGTTGAAAAAGACCTCCAAGATGATCCGAGACCAACCATTAAGCTCATCTCCTAAGCAGAGGTGCTGCACTGTGCTGCCAGAGCTGCTGCAGCACTCCAGAGCTGCTCTTCCCAGCCAAACTGGTGCTGCTCATCCCCCAGGTCACCTCTGCCAAGCCAGGAAGGCTATGGTTGCTCCTTCTGAGTGACTGAGCAGAAATCAGGGATTTCCTATCCCTGGGGATTTCAGCACAGCCCAACCCTCAGGACACCTGGCAAAATCCTGAGCTGAGCATAGCAGGACAGTCCCCAGCCAGATCAAAGGGGTCCCGGAGACCCAGAGCAGACTGAGCCTCCAAAATGCCTGTCCATGTTCTCCTGCAGGGAAAACCATTAAAAAAGGTTGTCCTCCCACCTGCTGAAGGACCTTCTGTCATGGGCACCACCAAAGTCACACAGCTGCTCCCAGAGATTGGGATCGTGGCATCTCCCATGCAGGGAACTGCTCCTGATGGTGATGAGGATGAGGAGGAGTGTGGAGAGCTGGCTGGGGGAGCAGCTGGTGCTGCACACAGTGCTGGGGCTGCAGGACCCTGCTGGCTCTGCTCTGGGATGGAGGTGGCTCCCCACAGATCACCCTGGTAAAGCCAAAGTGGCCAGGGCTTGTTCCTGTGTGATGGACGATGAACCCCCCAGGGAATCTGTGATTGACCCTCCCGGACAAACCCTGTGCAGCCAACCCAAACTCATTTCCTCTGCTGAGTGCTCATCTGCAAGTGCTAAATGAGCTGCTGTGAACTGTGCCCCTGCTCCTGCACACAAACACAGGACAGGGGATGAGGAGCCTCAGGGAGCCTCATTGAGAACCTTTACCAGCTGAGGGTTTTGCCACACTCCTTTCTTCTCTCTGAGTTAATTACCAGCTGATTGCCTTTCACAATTATTTCAGACACTTCCAATATGCAGAATGACATGAACAATTAAGACACAAATCTCTGTGGAGTGGTTGGGATGTGGCTCCCACTTCATTTCTGGTTCGATTTGCTGAGGTTTGGTTGTCTAAATGTCACCTCTGAGGCTCCACAGAGATTGGGGAGGCACCTTCTCTCCAGGGAAAGCATCTCAGGTGGGNCTCATCTCCTAAGCAGAGGTGCTGCACTGTGCTGCCAGAGCTGCTGCAGCACTCCAGAGCTGCTCTTCCCAGCCAAACTGGTGCTGCTCATCCCCCAGGTCACCTCTGCCAAGCCAGGAAGGCTATGGTTGCTCCTTCTGAGTGACTGAGCAGAAATCAGGGATTTCCTATCCCTGGGGATTTCAGCACAGCCCAACCCTCAGGACACCTGGCAAAATCCTGAGCTGAGCATAGCAGGACAGTCCCCAGCCAGATCAAAGGGGTCCCGGAGACCCAGAGCAGACTGAGCCTCCAAAATGCCTGTCCATGTTCTCCTGCAGGGAAAACCATTAAAAAAGGTTGTCCTCCCACCTGCTGAAGGACCTTCTGTCATGGGCACCACCAAAGTCACACAGCTGCTCCCAGAGATTGGGATCGTGGCATCTCCCATGCAGGGAACTGCTCCTGATGGTGATGAGGATGAGGAGGAGTGTGGAGAGCTGGCTGGGGGAGCAGCTGGTGCTGCACACAGTGCTGGGGCTGCAGGACCCTGCTGGCTCTGCTCTGGGATGGAGGTGGCTCCCCACAGATCACCCTGGTAAAGCCAAAGTGGCCAGGGCTTGTTCCTGTGTGATGGACGATGAACCCCCCAGGGAATCTGTGATTGACCCTCCCGGACAAACCCTGTGCAGCCAACCCAAACTCATTTCCTCTGCTGAGTGCTCATCTGCAAGTGCTAAATGAGCTGCTGTGAACTGTGCCCCTGCTCCTGCACACAAACACAGGACAGGGGATGAGGAGCCTCAGGGAGCCTCATTGAGAACCTTTACCAGCTGAGGGTTTTGCCACACTCCTTTCTTCTCTCTGAGTTAATTACCAGCTGATTGCCTTTCACAATTATTTCAGACACTTCCAATATGCAGAATGACATGAACAATTAAGACACAAATCTCTGTGGAGTGGTTGGGATGTGGCTCCCACTTCATTTCTGGTTCGATTTGCTGAGGTTTGGTTGTCTAAATGTCACCTCTGAGGCTCCACAGAGATTGGGGAGGCACCTTCTCTCCAGGGAAAGCATCTCAGGTGGGACAGGGACACCTGGGCTGCTCGAGGGGCCAACTATAGCAAGGCCTGTAGTGGTAGCCATTCCTTTTCCTCATGAAAAATAACAAATCCTGCTCCCCATCCACTGGCCTTGGCCTCTCCAGCTGTCCACGGACGCCAGGACCAAAGCCAAGCCTGGCTTTGCAGAGGGTGCTGTGCTCCCCTGGGGGACTGATGGTCTGGGGATTTCTCTCCCACGTCAGCAGGCTCTGGGCCAAAGCTGAGATCAAAGCCCATCATCTGCTGCTCTCCTGCTCCTTCAGTGCCAGCCATGCAGGCCAGGAGGATGGGGCAGGCTGGGAGGGCTCTGGGGACTCTCTGCTGATGCTGCTTTCACCCCTTCACTCCCTGCCAGCCCTTCCTGGGGACAGCATTCAGCTCCCACAGAAGGGGCTGAAGAGACAGACCCCCTTTTAATAAAACAGCAAGATTAGCAGCCCATCGTTGTTTGTTGATTATGGTCATTCTTTTCTGTAAATGAAGTTTAAAAGTCATCAACAGATTTGTCAGCTGTGACTTATGAGGCCTCCCTGCTGCAGGGGAGTGAAGCAATGACAAATCCCCTCCACCAGCACCTCATCTGTTATGTGTGAGGAGTTGCCACATTCCAATTACCAGGGACCCCTGGAATCCATAAACAAAGAGCTACAGAAATGTCCTCACGGCTGCTGGGACCATTCCTCAGAGCTGGCAGGGCCCTGCCACAGCCCCAGGCCCAGGGACCAGCCCATGTGGCTTTGTCAGTGCTAGCCAAGCCCTGGGCCCAGCTTGGGGAGGTGAAGGAGCCTGTCCCAGGCAGGAGATGTGGCTGCAGGGCTGCAGGAGCTGAGGGCTGGGGCACTGGGAGCATCCCCCGTGCAGGGAACTGCTCCTGATGAGGATGAGGATGAGGGTGGAAAGCTGGCTGGGGGAGCAGCTGGTGCTGCACACAGTGCTGGGGCTGCAGGACCCTGCTGGCTCTGCTCTGGGATGGAGGTGGCTCCCCACAGATCACCCTGGTAAAGCCAGAATTCCACAGCAGGGCAGGCTCTGTGGGGAACCTGACACTCCTCACCCACACGGGATGCTCAGATCTTACCCACACCAGGCAGGCTCTCCTCCTGCTCCCACTCTCATCAGGCCCCAAACAGCACGGGCTGCTGTCCCCTGAGTCCTGGCAGGATGGTGGAAGCTCTCCAGGTCTCTGCAGATCCTTTCTCTAACCCAGCCCCAGTGTGGGGGTTCCACAGGAAGCTGGAGCCTCCCAGCCTGTCCCAGTGACAGTGGGGTAGGGCACACATCTCAAACTGCCTGGTGATGCCAGGGGACACTGGAGAGCCTCTTGTTAACACAACAGCTTATCAAATCAATTAGATCACATTACATGGCAATTTGGTCCTCATCACACCCAACCTCCTCTGGGAGGGTAAGGCCCGTGGACATTTCCTGTGTCGGGCCTGGAGGAGGGAGCACTCACAATGGCAAACCTTGCTTTTCCAGGCACAAAAACCGGCCACCAAAACCTCGGAGACAAGCTTCTCTCCAGAATCTCCTGTGCCAGAGGCCTCTGAGGTGTCCTGGGGGAGCCACAGCAGAGCAGGGATGTGGCTCTGCAGTTGTGGGGCTGCACCACACCACTGCCAGGAGCTCTGGCTTGCATCTGGCAGTGGCCAACACCCAACCCTGGCTGTGGCAGCAGCAGAGATGACAAAGAACAGCCCTTGACTGCCCTCTGTGTGTGCCTGTCATCCTCATGCCCAAAAGTTCATCACTCTTCCTTCACCCTCACACGGAAGCAGGTGGGAATTTAACATGTTAGCCCCATTTTCTCCTATTTAACCCAGGCAAAACTGACCTTTTATCAGCAAACCTGGCTGCCTGGGGCTGTGCCTTCCACCCCTGATGCCCAGACCCCTTGGGGCTCACCCAAGCCAGCCTGACTCCCAGCTCTGTTTGCTTTCCTGGCTGTGCAAAGGTCTTTGGCTGTCACAAAGAGCTGTGAGCAGAAACAGATCTGTCTGGACACGGCTGCTCCACAATTACTCATTTTAACAGTAGCAGTGGCTGGGAAAGCAGCAGCAGAAGAATGATTTCATTTTCATAACCTTGAGTGCCCCCTGCCCTGCTTGGATGAGTTTGCCTCTGTTATTTCCATCCCCCAGGGATGCAGACCCCACACTGCTCCTGCTCCAGAGCGTTTTCCTCCTGTGCTGAAGGCTCAGCCTCAGCTCTCAGATGCCCAGGGCTTGTTCCTGTGTGATGGATGACGAACCCCCAGGGAATCTTTGATTGACCCTCCTGGATAAACCCTGTGCAGCCAACCCAAACTCATTTCCTCTGCTGAGTGCTCATCTGCAAGTGCTAAATGAGCTGCTGTGAACTGTGCCCCTGCTCCTGCACACAAACACAGGGCCCGGCCCTGATGAGCTGAAGCTGATGAAGTTGAATGGGGAATTCAAACTGGTTTATGGAATTTTGTGGTTCACTGCAGTGGGATTTCAGCCTTTCCCTCATCCCCCACTTAGCCAGGGTGCTGCTGTGCGTGGAGTCACCCCCTGGTGCACCCACAGCCTGGACAGCCACGAATCCTGTGACACTCCTGGTCCTGCTCTGGTTCTGGCAAAGGCAGGAGGTTTTATAATGCTATGCATTTCTATTTTATACAAGAGTTTGAGCCATGTTAACACCTCTGTGCCACACGTGCTTAGGACCCCATTACTGCACACTGCCAACACTAGAAACAGAGAAATTAAGAAAAATCCATTTTGAAGCATTTTCCTAACCCCCCTCCATCCACATGGCTTTTGTTTTGTTAAACCAGTGACAGCTGGTTCTCGGCAGGTGGGGTCTGTAATGGCAGCACCTGGCACCTGTTTATTTCATGGTTGCACTGGGAGCCCACTGGTGACCAGCACTTTCTCCTGGCACCAGGGGATTTTGTGAAACTCAATTTGATTTTGTCAACCACAACTCCCACGATGCCTCTGCAGTGGAGAACAGCAAATGTACCCCAAACACTGCAGAATCTTAGGATTATTGGGGTTGGAATATCCTCTAAGATTGTAAAGTCCAGCTATTATCCCAGCACTGCCAAACTCGCCCCTGACCCATGTCCCTCAGACATGGCAGGAATAAAGAGAAAAGAGTGTTTATTTTAAAAATGCTCTTTTTTGTTGTTTTTGTTGTTAAAAAACCAAACTACTTGAGTGGGTGAGGGAAGATCTGCTAAGAGCTGTGTCTGTCTCCCTGCCCGGAGGACCCCTCACTCCTGAGCAGAGAGGAGGAAATATCCCTGCAGTCACCTCCTCCAGAGTTATTTAATTCCTTGTCTCTGCGGCTCTCACAGAGCCTGGCTGCCAGGTCAAGGAGGACATTTCAAACTGGGAGGGCTCTGCATGAAGAGCATTCATAGAAGGAGATGAAAACCTCCCCCTTTGGAGCACCCATGGGAACACCTCACCTGGGAGAAATTCTCTTCCTTCACTCTGATCTTTAACCTTCCCCGTGCCATAGTCCACTGAGCTGCTTTTTGGGTTCAAGATGAAGGTTTGTTCACAGCTGTGAATCACCTGAAAAGCAGCCTGGAAATGCCAATGCTGGCCGTGATATCTGCTACAGATAAGGTCTGTAGGGTCATTAGTGCCAATCACCCCCCACACATCCAATACACATCTTGTCCAGTGGAGAGGGACTGTTTTACAGCAAGATCCCAAACTGGGTTTATAGAGATGAAGAGGTATCAATAAACTGAGACTTCTTTAATGTGTTTGACTTGGGACATGTGTTTTCACTCTGAGATCTGAACATTTACTCTGAGACCCGGCTGAGGGCTGCAGGTGCTGTAAGGGAGCCATGACAACACCCAGCAGCTGGAGGATGAGCCCAAAGTCAGATTATAAAGCAGGTACAAACACTTAACGCTGGGGGTAATCAGCCTGAGAGGCTCCTTGCTCTGACAGATCCTCTGTTGCTTTTAAAGCAAGGCAGATAATCTTTCTAAAAAACCTGATACCTCTTCTGTGTTCCTTTAATATGGAATTCAGGGCATCCCGGGGCCTGATTTATACAGGTGGTTAGATTAAGGGATAATTTGACTTAATAAATTTATTCAGCAATTTATCATACACATGACAGCTCATGCACATGGTGCTGTCTCTCTCCAGTTTCACATCCAGAGGAGTTCTCCCTTTGTGAGCACCAGCACACCCTGGCAGAAGCAGGGGCTCCAGTTGCCTTGCTGAAGCTTGAGGTAGTTCTAACGCTTCATCAAAAATATCTAAGAATGAGCCTTTGGCTGTTAAACTACAAGTTCCCCCTCTAAAGGATGTTCAGGGCCTACTTTCATTCTCTTTCAAAGGGTGCCCAGAGCAGCTGTGGCTGCCCCTGGATCCTTGGAAGTGTCCCAGGCCAGGCTGGATGGGGCTTGGAGCAGCCTGGGACAGTGGAAGGTGTCCCTGCCATGGCAGGGGGTGGAATGAGATGATCTTCAAGGTGCCTTTCAACCTAAACCATTCCATGATTCTATGAATCTAATGCTGTCAAAGCAAAGGACTGAGTGGACTTCTGCAGAAGCTCCATGGATGAGCCATGGATGACCCAATTCATGCCACCATCACTTTGCATTTCTACTCTTCAGGAACAGGACTTCTCTGGAAATTGCACCATCCACTCTATTTAAATCATCAGCTACAGCCTCTGGGAAATGCAATGGAGCTCAACGAGGAGGAGGTGGGCAAATACAAGTATTAAATAGGTACAGGTGGAAAAACCTCAGCCAAGCTCGAATGTGCCACCTTGAAGCTCTGCACAGGTTGTGCCCTGAGCTCCTCATGAGGAGTTTGTGCCGTGCCAAGGGCAGCTCAGCAGCAGTGTCCTGTCCTGGGCTGGTGCCACACAGCCAAAGAGGGGCATGATCCCTCCAGAACGTGGTGGAGAGGGGTAAAACTCCTAGAAGGTGGGAGAGGAAAGGGTTTAGAAAGAGACCCCTTTCTGCTTAATCAGCTTTCAGCTTATGAAATCATCATCCCACCCTCTGGGCAGTGCCCTTCCCTGCCCCCCTCCCAAAGTCAGGAGGGTGCCAGGCAGAGCAGGAGGGCATTACACTGGAATTTGGGGAGATTTCCACACCTTTACAAAGCTCCCTGCTGCCTGGACGCCTCCTGACTAGAGAGATTAAAGGGATTAGAAGCTTATAAATGATGAGGCAGGGAAGTGAGGGGCTTTAGGAAATACCATGGTCTTAATTTACAAGGAAAGTTTAAAAATGAATGGAGTGAGGATTTTCTCCCACAGGAAGGGGGGGAGATTTTATTGTGAGGGAAGGTTATTTGACCAGTAAAATGGTTGGCCCATCCCAGGTGGAAGTCCCTATGTATATTTTATACAGCACAGACAAAAAGCATCTCTTCTTCACAAGTGAGGTGAGCAGAGTGAAGGGGGTGGCAGGAGGGCAGAGGACATGGGTTTGTGAACACAATGAACAAAGCACTGCTAGAGCAGAGTTGGGAAGCACATTTCCATGTGAGTACCTCATTGACTAAAAACTGTATTCTGGGGGAGGCTGAGCACTACTCCCAAAATGTGCTGGTGGAGCACTTGCAGGAGGAGTAAAGTGCAGATATTTTATTTTCACAGACACGTGGGGAGCGTTTTAGTTCAGCACTGGCAGCACCTGCTGGGCTCTCTCCTTGTTTTCACCTCCATCCCTGCCCTGGGAGGGCTGTGCTATTCCCACAATGACTGGCAGCTTGGGCAGCCCTGGTTAAACCAAAACTTAACTGAGCCTGTAAGAAGGAAGGGGTGGAAAGAGCTCTTGGAGGCTTTCCAAAGAGGGGTGTACAGAGTATATTCTTCCTTCTCCATTCTCCCTAGGCAGAGAGAAGGGCAGGGCAGGGCAGGGCAGGGTGGGTTTGCTGCAGAGGCTGCAGGGTCCTGGCTTTGGCTAACAGCTCCCAGACACTTGGATAAAAGCTCCCCAGGCCTGTTTGTGCAGGTTTCTCCTTGGCCATGAATGCAATTCCTGCAGAAGTAATTCCCAGGGTAGGTTCCTTTCTGTGCTGGCCCTTTCAATCGTGGTTTTTTCCATCCTCAGTCCTCAGTCCCTGCTGATGTGTGTATCCCAGGTAATTCTGTAACACCAGGAATCCAGGCAGTGTGTGCCTGCACTGAAAGCTTCCTTCTCACAGAATACAGAATATCCTGAGCTGGGAGGGACCCCCAGGATCACCCAGCCCAGCCCCAGCCCTGCACAGACCCCACAACAGCCCCACCCTGGGCATCCCTGGCAGCGCTGTCCCAACGCTCCTGGAGCTCTGGCAGCCTCGGGGCCGTGCCCATTCCCTGGGGAGCCTGGGCAGTGCCAGCACTCTCTGGGGAAGAACCTTTCCCTGAAACCCAACCTAAACCCCGCTGACACAGCTCCAGCTGTTCCCTGTCACTGTCACAGAGATCAGAGGCTGGAGCTGCCCCTCGGGAGGAGCTGCAGCCCCTCAGACTCTGCTGCTCCAGGCTGCACAAACTGAGTGCCCTCAGCCACTCCTCCTATGCCCTTCCAGGCCTTTGACCACCTTTGTGGATTTGTAGAGACTATCTCCAAATGTCCACCATGACTGTGCACAGCTGCACCACATCCAGAGACCCTCTGAGAGCCCAGCATGGAAAGGACTCATAGTGAGACCCACCCCTGTGTGCAACTCTGCTGGGACAGTCTGGAGAGGTCCCTGCCTCTGGAGGCATCTGCTCTGCTTGCCCTTCCCTTACCACAGCATTCCAGAGTGGTTTGGGTTGGAAGGACCATCCAGTGCCACCCCCTGCCATGGCAGGGACACCTTCCACTGTCCCAGGCTGCTCCAAGCCCCAATGTCCAACCTGGCCTTGGGCACTGCCAGGGATCCAGGGACAGCCACAGCTGCTCTGGGCAGCCTGTGCCAGGGCCTCAACACCCTCACAGGTGGTCATTTATGCCAGAGGCTCCTCTGCCCAGGGTCTCAAGGGTCCCAGGAGAGGAGGGATAGTGTGTAATGGCCACACAAAAAGCCATTTTGGATGATTTTTGATGTATCATATCTCTCACAGAACAGAGCAGAGCTGGAGTCACACATTATTCTGGAGTCACACACTATTTCTGCTCATAAAATCCACCCCAAGTCCAGACATTTCAGTGCAGAGCAGGAAGTACACATGACATCTGAAGGGAAGGTGAAAGTGAGAAGGGTTTGGGTCTCTATAATTAACCTTGTGACACTTGTGAATGGCTGACAGTCTGAGAGTGTAATTTCTGACACACATTTTTATGTAGTTCAGCCTCCCCTGCAATGCCATAAACCATAACAAAACCAGGGCCATGCCAGAGGGTATGAACTGGAGTATTAAACCTGTTAACCTACTTATTCTTCAAAACCCCTGTGCAAAGTTAAATTAAGGCAGATCAGGGCTCTTAATGGAATTCAGTAATTTCCGGTGCCTCAATTAAATCCCAAAATCCCACCCATAAAACCGAGAAGGGGGGAAGCAAGGATGCCCCACTGGGATTTCCAGGTCTCAATAGCCAGACCATGATCACAAGGTCTTGGGAACCAGTTTGTCCCTCAGATCACTTGCTCTGTGCCTTGCAGACAGGGGCTGTTGTTATTTCCTATCTGCTCCGTGGTTCACTCCTGCACAAAAATCAATGATCACTGTAAGCACAGCCTAGAGTGCTCCTGATATGCTTCTCCTTCATTCCCTAATTTTGGAGGTGGACCTTGCTGCTTTCTATTATTTATTCCTGATTTATTTCTGGGGTTGTCACCAATTTATCAGCCACAGTGTGGCCAGCAGGACCAGGGCACTGGTCACCTCTCTTTACTCAAAATTTGGGCCCCTCATGACAAAGACCTTGAGGGGCTGGAGCACATCTAGGGAAGGGAAGGTAACTGGGGAAAGGGCTGGAGCACCAGGAGGGGCTGAGGGAGCTGGGAAAGGGGCTCAGCCTGGAGAAACAGACTTTTGTATAAGCTTGTGCAGAACCATGGCACAGGGAGGTGAGAGGATGGGCCAGAGACTTCCCTGGAGGGCTCAGCCTGGAGAAAAGGAGGCTCAGGGGGGACCTTGTGGCTCTGCACGACTCCTGACAGGAGGGGACAGCCAGGGGGACTCCAGGGACAGGAGGAGAGGGAACGGCCTTGGGCTGGGCCAGGGAAATTTTCCATTTGAGATTAGGGAAAATTCCATCACTGACAGGGTGGCCAAGCACTGGACAGGCTGCCCAGGGCTGTGGTGGAGTCCCCATCCCTGGAGGTGCTCAAAAGCCCTGTGGATGTGGCACTTGGGGACGTGGGTCCATGGAGGCCTTGGCAGTGCTGGGGGCATGGTTGGACTCCCTGCTCTCAGAGGGCTTTTCCAAACTAAACAGTTCTGTGATTCTCTGGCTTTCCAAGCAGCCTCTGGCTGCCTCACAGGAGCTGCTGGTGGCCCTGGGGCCCACGGGGGTGGCTTTGGTGGCTTTTGTGCCTCTCTGCCCCTCTGTGTGCCCACAGATCCTGTCTGGAGCCAGCAGGGCTCAGCCTCCCCCAGCCTGGGCACACAAAAGCTGGTGATTCGGAGAGGAGGCTCCAGTAACCAGGACACTTGACAGAGCTCTTCCCAAACTTGCCAGGCTGGGGGGATTTCAGAGCACGGGTGCAGGGAGGTATTTCTGGTGGAGCACAGCAGTGAAGGCAGCGGGCACCGCGAGCGAGCAGCGATCCATCAGCGGGGGAGAGCCAGACAACTCATCTGTTTGCTGCAATTCCACTTACAGCCAAGAAAAATGAGCCATCAGCACAGGAATTATGTGTGGCAGGGAAGGACAAACGGCTCTAATCAAATCAACAGTGGTTCAGATAACTGCTGGAAGAACCCTGGCACCCAGCTCCATTTGGAGGGAGATACTGGGTCGGGAGGATGCTCCTGGCAGGACAACGAGGCACAGACACTGCACAGCCTCCCCCCCTCCAGGATGGATAAATAAGCACTCAGGAAGCAATGCAATGCACCTCCAGAATACAGATTCCCTGGTGCTAATATTTCCTGGCTCCCTGCTACACAGCCAAGGCGTTTTGATTTAAGCCAGAACATAAATAAAGAACTTCCCAACTGCAGGGTGAGGTGAGGCACAAGAGCATGGTGGAGAGGAAATATGGAAGCAATGAAAGCTAAAGCTAATCATGCAAGTTGCTGAGACTGACTGGCTCCCAGAAATGCCTGAACTGGCTCCTGAAGGCAAAGCTTTCATCTGGGTTTCCACTGCTCTGTTACTTTCCTCAAGAGAAATGTGAACCTCGGGGTCAACACCTTGAAGCTCCTTTCAATTTTGCTGATCTGAGCAGCAGTGAACTTCCTTCTGCCCCTGTGCTGGCACAGAGCAAAGCCCAGACCCTGAGAGGTTTTTTAATTCCAAGTTCTGGGGTCCTCACCATCAGAGGGATGTGGAGTTGCTGGAGAGAGTCCAGAGGAGACCACAGACATGCTCTGAGGGCTGGAGCCCCTCTGCTGGGAGAGCTGGGGGTGTTCACCTGGAGGGGAGAAGGCTCCAGGGAGACCTCAGAGCCCCAAGGAACAAACAAATTCCCTCACTTAGGGACAAACAGGGCCATCAGGACCCTGAAGTCCTGAGCAAGCACCCATCTATTAGACCTCATCTGGCTGCAGGTCCTGCCCAGGAGAAGAAGCCCCTGCTGTGCTCACAGCTGCCCAGCAGGTTTGGCAGACATTCCCTTCCCGAGGCAGGCAGCACTGGCTCTCCTCACAGCTCTCCCTGTTCTGTGATGTACAACACCTGGGAACTCTCATATATCCACTGGGCAGGCTCATTTATACAGTGTTTGAGAAATAGATGGTGTATGAAGTGCAATTTGGTGTTGCAGCACAGCTCTGTCCCCCTTGGGGTGTCAGGGCATTTGATTAAAGCCCTTTTATGGGAAATCAATATTTTCCTCATTATAACTTTCATTCTCAGGCCTAAAAACTACTGAGATGGACTTGTAAGATGCTGCACTACATGCATGCACACACGGGTCTATTCATTAGGGGACTAATCCCACAGCATTTATTTTTCTTTCATAAGCTCTGACAGAGGTAAATAAGCAGTGAGGGGATCTCTCTCTAATGGGTTAGACATCACCTGCAGCAAGCATGCACTGTTTACTGCTGGATTAAAGGATCCTGCTTCCAAAAAATGGCTCAGATCTCCCCAAGATCCCAGCCAGAATCTTGGACCAAACTCTTCCAAGGCCAAAACAGCCTAAAGCCTTGAGTTACACCCCAGGGCTGTGGCTGAGCCTCCTCTGCCCTTGTGAGACCCCACCGTGTGCAGCTCCAGGGGACAAGGACACGGAGCTGCTGGAGAGAGTCCAGAGGAGGCCATGGAGATGCTCCAAGGGCTGGAGCCCCTCTGCTCTGAGCCAGCCTGGGAGAGCTGGGGGTGCTCACCTGGAGAGGAGAAGGATCCAGGGAGAGCTCAGAGCCCTGGAGGTGAGCAGCAACGTTTTACCCAGGCAGAGAGCGACAGAGGAACAGCTTTGAACTGAAGGAACAGATTTAAGTGAAGTGTTTGGTGTCCCTGAGAGGGTGGGCAGGCCCTGGCACAGGGTGCCCAGAGCAGCTGGGGCTGCCCCTGGATCCCTGGAAGTGTCCAGGGTCAGGCTGGACAGGGCTTGGAGCAGCCTGGGACAGTGGAAGGTGTCCCTGCCCAGGGCAGGGAGGAATTGGGATGGGCTTTAAGGTCCTTCCAACCCAACCCACTCTGGGATTCCATGGTATGATTCCATGCCCAGTGGAATGAAATGAATAAAGGACTGGTTTGAGATCCATGAGACACAGACTTGACTCAGCTTCTGCCTCTGCCCCCGCCCCCCTGGGGGTCTGGGGCTGTCCCTCAGGAGCTCTGTGCTCTGGTTTGCCCTCCAGTACCACAGGCTGAGGTCACTGTCCTGCAGTGGGGTGACACCTGCACACAGACATCCCCCTTAGGGGCTGGAAAAGGAGCGGGATCATGGCTGGGATTTTGGCACAGAGCCTGTGGCTCTTCCCATGGCTGGTTCCAGGGGTAGCACACCAAACCTGCCCCGGGCTGCTGCTCATTCCCACCCTGCAGCAGCTACAGGAACCAGACAAGCAGCAGCAATAATAACAAAATAATGCTTCATAATCCCTTCCCATAGCAGAAGGGCTTGCTTTGACTCCTGCAACCTGATCCCAAAGTGGTGACACCATGGGAATAGCCCAGCTGCTCCACTTGGGAATGCACAGCCACCAGCACCTGCACCCTGTCTGGACCCAACCTCACCATGGAATCATTTGGCTTGGAAAAGCCCTCCAAGACTGATACCTTGGGTTTCAGGGTTTTGGTTTTTTTTGGGGTTTTTTTCTGTTTTTTGGGGGGGTTTTTTGTTTGTTTGTTTGGGTTTTTTTAATTTTCTGCTGCTTTAGTGTGTGGGTCTGGGCTTCACATGAGGGGATGGTGAGCTCTCTGCACAGAGCAGGGAGACAAAACAATTCCTTCTCTAGCTGGGGACCAAGGACAAATGATCCAAATCTCAGGCCCAAGAGCAAACAACAAGGATGAAGAGAGAAAAAGAAGAAGGACTGGACTTCATGGGCTGGGGCTGTAATTGGACAATTAACTCTAATATGCAAATGAACCAAAACTTACAAAAATGTGAGATCTCGTGACCAAGCCCTCTTTTGCTTCCATCTTGGAGCCATCTAAGCAGAGCCAAAGCTGTGGCTCTGGTACTGCCAGGGAGTGGCCTGTGAAGGCTCTTCAATAAATATCCACTTTATTCCCCTTAACTCTTGTCTAGCCTCTGTTCCAGCTGCTCAGGGCATCAAGATCATTGAGTCCAAATGCTTCCCCAGCACTGCCAAGCCCACTGTGTCCCCAAGAGCCACACCCACATGGAAATGATGATAAATCCAATTTCCTTTCTGCCCACCACTGAGGAGGCAGATGAACATGTCCAGCAATGCTTCCTCTTTATAGTCAGAATGAAAAGTTTTCACACTCCAGTTTATTGTTGGTCATTGATTATGGTGATTTTGGGAGCCAGAATAAGGGATGTGAGGCCAAGATGCAAATGAGGCATAAAGAGAGGACAGGTCCTGTGTCAGTGTCCCCAGCCCAGAGCTGTGCTTCTCACACCACTCCTCTCTTGGGCACCTCCACTATGGACTCACTTGGTCCTGGAAAGATCAGAATAAACTTCATCACCTTCTGTTGAAAGCAGTTCAGCCACTCCACCCACCCAGTGTGACAAAAGGACAAACTGCTCAACAAGATGAAAGGAACAAAGTGACTGTGATGGCAGAATGAAGGGACAAAGTCACAGCATCAGCTGGGGAGAGAAATGTTTCTGTTTGTTAGTTTTTTCATTCAAAATACAAAATTTCATGAACATCTGAAGGGACTAAATATCTTCTGCTTCCTCCCTGGAGGTTAGGAAGTGGGAAGGTAAAGTTTGCAAACATTTTCCAACTCTCCTACTGATTATTCTGGGGAAAATGTCAGATGTTCAAAATATATTCTGAAGGTTTTGTGCCCAGCCACACATGGATAATGACGCTGCTTTGCAGTGGGATGAGTGTGTATGAGAAATGCCTCCATTTAGAGGAAATATAACTGGGTTGGGGTTTTATCCAGGATGAATGGGATCAGACAAAGGGAGTTTTGAAAGGGACCCAGCTGTTTTTGTGGGGACAATCTTCCTCTGGGTGAAAGCTGGCAGGGCTGAGACGGGGATCTGCTGCTGGGAACAGCCAACACCAGCCTGAGTGTGATGCAGGGCTCATCTGTGCCCTGTTATCTTCCATGGCTCCACTGCTCAACCAGCCACACTCTCACAAAGCCCCAAAATGAATTAATTTGTCTGGGTAAAGACATCCAGACAAGAAACACAGCACAAAGCCAGGCATCAGTGTTCCAAGGGACAGCAAACCACATCCCCAGGTCAGCCTGCTCTTTGTGTCCATGGCCAGCAGGAAATACCTTCCCAAGGCCGGGGTGGCAAGGGGCAGCTCTGCATCTACAGCCCAGGACTAATGGTGGGCTTGTCCTCCCCTCAGGGCTGCTTGGGGCACATCCATCTACCCAACACCCCCTTGCCAGGCAGGATGAGCCCCTGGTGCCTCCAGACCCAGCACATGACAGTGGGATCTGCACTCCCCCTGCCCCAGTCATTTTAGGATCTGCCACTGAGGGATTTTCATCATTCTGAGAAGCTTAGACACCGGAAGGGAGCCCTGCTGTTCCCAGCACTGGCAGGATTTACAGGCAGGGACAGGGGAAGGAAACTTTATAGATTTACACATTTTCTTTTCTTTAAAAAGTGTCATTTTCTATTTCCTGACCTGGTTTCCAGGCTCACATCTGCACGTGCACTCGCAGGAACCCAGCTTGAGGATTAGAGGCAAGCAGTGCCTTTAATGCCTTTATTTGATTTTAAAGGTGTCAGGAATAAACCCAGATGTCTCTCCTGAGCTCCCCAGTGGAATATATCCATCAGGGACCCCACAGGCTCCAGGGACAGGCACATCACCTGAGAGCTGCTCCATGCCAGGGCAGTGCCAGTGGAGACCCAGAGCTGGCACACAGAGGGAATCCAACAGATGGGCAAAGCAAACCCACGGAATGACAGAACCCCAGAGTGTCCTGAGCTGGGAGGGACACACAAGGACCATGGAGTGGCCCTGCCCAGACCCCCAACAACCCCACCCTGGGCATCCCTGGCAGCGCTGTCCCAACGCTCCTGGAGCTCTGGCAGCCTCGGGGCCGTGCCCATTCCCTGGGGAGCCTGGGCAGTGCCAGCACCCTCTGGGGAAGAACCTTTCCCTGAGCTCCAACCTAAACCCCTCTGACACAGCTCCAGGCATTCCCTGGCTGAGAATGAGAGCAGAGATCAGTCTTCCTCCCTCTTCCTCACATGGAAGCTGCAGACTGTGATGAGTCTCCCCTCAGTCTCCTCCAGCTGAACAGACCAAGTGCCCTCCTCACAGGGCTTCCCCCCCAGGCCCTTCCCCATCCTTGTGTCCCTCCTTTGGACACCGGGACCCTCTGGGCTGCTCCCCCACCTCCACAGCATGGTGACACAGGCTGGGCATCTCAGGGGGGGATTTGGGGCTGTCTCTCACTGCTATGCCAGGTGCTGCTGGGTGAGTCCTGGCACAGCTGAGGGAATGGAGATGAGACCTTCTGCCATGCCCAGGAAGGGGTGGCTGTGACCCCACAGCTGCACTGGGCTGTCACCAGGTGCTGGGAGTCTCTGGGGTCTGGGTGGGTTTCCAGGAACCACCTCTTTTTTCCCCATCTCTACTCTTCCTTCTGTTTGTAACATATTTGAAAAAGCCCTTCTTGTTGTCCTTGACATCCCTGGCCAAGGACATCGTCCCAGGACAGAAGGATGAGACTGGGACAGAGTGTGAATTTCAAACCTGCTCCTGGCAAACCAGAGCTGCTCGTGCTACTGCATCTCAGGTGTAAATTACAGCAAATTCCATAAAAAATGAGTGGCTGAGACCAGCTCTAGGAAGGCCTTAAAGAGCCTTTTGGCAAGACTCTACCAGGAGCATGACCCTTTTTAGACATCAGAGAAGGAACAAGGAGTGGGAGCTCCTGAACAAGGCAGCTGCAGAAAACCCTCCAGCCCAGCACATGAGAAAATCCAGGTCTCAGCCTCTCCCCACCAGGTTCCACACTCATGTACATGCACCCACAGCCAGAAAGAGCTCAGCCTGGGCTGAAAATGGGCACAATTCTGTGAGGAAGCCCATGAACCCAGACCAAGAGCTGGCCTGCACGAGCTTCAGCAGCACCAGCTGCTCATGGAGCTCCAGGTTCTGCCCTGCTTTTACAGAAGACAATTAACTATAATGAATAATAAACTTCAGTGCAGCAGGATTGGTCCCCAAGGATGACTTTACTGTGTTTTATTCACCCTGTGGGGAACATTGCCAGGTGACAATGCTCAGTAAGAAATTTCTATGGAAATGGTGGGATTTACAAACTTCCAAACAATTTACAAACCTTTCAATTTTCAGGATGAGTGAAAGCCACAGGTCTGTATTTTAAGCACCTTCTCCAGAACACCTTGTGCTCTCAGGGTTAGCAGATTATCATGATTTGGGGTGAAACATGTCCTGGGAGTTTGACTGGAGGAACTAGAGTTCTTCTAAAACCCAAGGTACTGCACAACTCAAGCTATCCACAGCCGTGACAAGTCTGACATTACTTGTTCCAGAAGAGAACCTCCCACTTAGAAGGCCCTTAAAAACAAGGTAAGTCTGCCAAGTTTCAGTAGGAAATGTGATTTTTTCCCCCAAATTCTATCTCACTGAGGATCCTCCTGAGTGAAAACATCTTCTCTCTCTCTCTGAGGACGATGATGATTCAGGGTGCTACAATACAAAATGCTTCCCTGAACTTCCAGGTGCTTTGTGACACTTTTGGGGGGGGGTTGCTGGTGTGCTCTGAATGCCCTGTGATTTAACATCTGTGCACGCAAATCTGATTTTAAATGGTCACTCACAAGCTTGAGTTTCAAAAATATCTTCTAGATTTTCTTAATCAGGGGTCTGATGCTTTACTTTATTTTTCACTTGTATAAAAGAAGGTTTTAAAGACATGAAATTCCACAAGAGATGGAATTCCCCAAATCCACAAAAATCTGTGATTAAAAGATGCCAAAACAATTGTTCCTAATTCTGGAAACTTCTGAAACTCCTGAGAGGCACTTGGTAACTGTAATAAAAAGCTAATAAACACCTTGCACTCCTACAATGTGCTGTGTTCTGGGGAGTAGATGCATTCCCAACAACATCACATTATGTTCGTTAGAAAGATCATTACATTGCTTTTGATTAAGTGTCAGGAATAAACTGTGGATGAATGATGGAGTTTTTTAATGAGTTCAAAGTCCATGAAATAATTTTCTTCCCTGGGTCAATTAGAATTTCAAAGCAAAATTCCTGT
Source organism: Hypocryptadius cinnamomeus (assembly GCA_013400635.1). Lineage (NCBI taxonomy): Eukaryota > Metazoa > Chordata > Aves > Passeriformes > Zosteropidae > Hypocryptadius > Hypocryptadius cinnamomeus. Next base: position 32,205 of record VYZP01008303.1, on the reverse strand, counting down.
GGGACCAATTTATTGGGAGTGCAAAGAGGCTTTTGTTCTGCATTTCCCAGACTCCATAGGCTGCCTGTGTTTGGATATCTGGGATTTTGCTTACTCAGATAAGGGGCTGAATGTCCCAGCTGAGAGCTCTGGGGAGCAGCTTTTCCCTTCTGCCTGATAACACAGATTTTGGTGCTGTTACTAAAGAAAAAAGAGAAATGTCCTACACAGTGAACACNTAATTCACAGGGAGGGGGTTTACATTTTCCATTTCAGGGGAGGCTCCTGCCTTCTTTAGCAGACACCTGTCTTTTCAAACCAAGACAACATTTCCCCACGACTCATCAAACTATGCAGGGCTTTTTGGAGGCAGAGATGTTCAGTATAACATGGATAAAGCATTCCTGCTTATATGGGATCCGGCCTGGAACACCCACACAGGTCACCAAATGCCTTCTGCAGTGGGACAGCACTGGACAGAAGCACAGAGAACATGCCCATGATTTCAGACCCTGTGTAAGCCAAATAATCCATCAGGACATCTGGAGAAGGTGGCCATGGACAGGATCCAAGCTGCTCTTGGGTGGCTGGTGTGACACAGCTGTCAGCTCCCCAAAATTCCAGCTGCAAGTCATCTTCCAAACCTCTTAGAGAAACGTGACAAATGCTGCTGGCACCACCAAGCACGGGAACATCCCAACTGCTGGCCCAGGGCAAACCAAAGACCCATCCCTGTCTCTGTGCACAGGGGACAGTGTGTGCAGGGTAATACTGAATATAGCCAATAATTTCATAGAGGAAGCAAAGAAACATAGTGGAGAAACATTCCCATCCCTGGAAGTGCTTAAGGACAGGCTTGATAGGGCTTGGAGCAACCTGGAAGAGTGAAAGATGTCCCTGTTCATGGCAGGGGGGTGGAATGAGACGGGCTTTAATGTCCTTGGGATTCCATGGAACACTGCAGGGAAGCTGGCAGAGCTGCCTGCTGCCCTCCTCACCCTGCCCTCACCCATGCCACTGCCTGACATCAGCCCTGACCTCCCCTTCCTGCTGCTCCTCCTTGGCCTGTCATCCAGAGAGGCAGGAAAAGCCTGGGAACTGCTGGCACCAAGCCTTTGGAGGGGCTTGGGCTCCAGGCTGCAGTTTGTAAACCACAGACATGGTCTCAGATTCAACCATCTACAAGTCCAGGTGCTGCTCTGGCACACAACACATCTGATCCAAAGCACCACAGCATCAGCTCTGCTAAATTCATTATTTTCCCAGTAGGATGCACTAAAATTGGGAAATCCATTCTTCAGAACTTCCCAGCATGTCAGCTCCTGCAACTTCCACAATAAAGCACAGCCCTGGACTCAAGAGGAAGATAAGACATGGGCTCAAGTGATGCTTGGTCCAAAGTTCTCCTTGGCAGAGTGAATTCCCAGATTTCTGATTTTCTTGATTTTCCACTCAAGGCAGCTTTATCTTTGCACCCACAGGTTTGGTCTCAGGGTGAAGGCTGAAGGCCATGAAGTAGAGGGGCTCTCAAGGAATTCTCTGTGAGCTAGCACAGCTGCAGAAGGGAATCACAAGAAAAACTGTGGGATATCCTGAGCTGGGAGGGACCCCCAGGATCACCCAGCCCAGCCCCTGGCCCTGCACAGACCCCACAACAACCCCACCCTGGAGCTCTGGCAGCCTCGGGGCTGTGCCCATTCCCTGGGGAGCCTGGGCAGTGCCAGCACCTCTGGGAAAGAACCTTTCCCTGATCTCCAGCCTGACCCTGACCTGACACAGCTCCAGCTGTTCCCTGGGTCCTGTTCCTGGTCACCAGGGTTCATCCATGTGAAATCCTCTGCTCCATAACAAGAAGGGACACTTGTGGAAGTGCTCAGTACCCTGGTGCTGGTCCTGGCACTCAGCTGATCATTTGTTTAAACCTGAGCCCAAGAGCAGCCTAATTAGATGCAACAGGACACCCTTCCAGCTTAAGTGTTTTGCTGGACCAGCTCCCTAGTATAAAACATAAAGCCAGGGGCTCTGTGCAGAATACAGAGGGATTTTGATTAAATTCTTCTGATGGGGAAGGCAGGAGTGAGAAATGTAGCCTTTATTGAATGCTCTCCTCAGTTTACAATGTATATTCTGAAAAGCTGAGAGCTGTGTTCTTAAGGCAGGGAGGAGATCAGCATGGCCTGCAGAGAGCATCATCCCCTGCCCACCACGCTTGCTGACATGGAACTAAAGAGGAACCACCCTTATCTTATCTTTTCAGTCAGAAAGAGAAAAATGGATCGTGCTTCCTCGAAGGAGGGACAGGACTGTGTGACTCAGGCTTCCCCCCCTGATTTTGGATGCCCCCAAAGGACCAGCACACACATGCAGAGAGCTGCTCTCTGCAGAGAGCTGAGCTGCTGCCTCCCAGGAGCAGGTCCAGCTGGGCAGAACCACCTCCAGATGCAAGCAAAGCTCACCCGGAGCCATGCAAAGGACACAGGAAAGACTCTGCCTGTGGAACAATGGGGTTCCTCCCCAGTTTGGAGGTGCTGAATTTGCCCAGCAGTCAGGGTGGCAAAGGAGGATTATCCCAATCTACCAACGACCCCCAGCTCTCTCCCTCCCAGCCCTCCTTATATGAATCAAGCCCCTGAAATCCTCCTCAGCCAGGCCTGGCTGCACAGCTACATGCCTGTAATGACCAGAATGACAATTCATTTCTGCCTCAGCCCACAGAGCTTCAGAGATTCCAGCTGTGGTGGTGACCTGCTAATGACCCACCATCAGCACTGTTGCCAGCCCCGCCAGGACTGCCCCAAAACCACGGGCTTTGCTGAGAGCTTCTACTGACCTGTGCCAAAAAATCCCCATATTTCCCCAAAAATCATCAAATGGGTCAGGTTTGGAGGAACCTTGAAGACCATTTTGTTTTAACCTTGCTGTCATGGGCAGAGCCAGCTTCCACCAGACCAGGTAGCTCCAAGCCTTGTCCAACACGATCTTGAAAATCAAACCATGGAAAATGAAAAACATCCCAAACCAGCAGCACTGGTAACTCCCAGCTTCTACAAGATGGCAACTTCCTCCTGCATGTTTCCAGCAGGATTTCCAGAAGGTTTTCTACCAGCAGCTGGTTTGGAGGAGGTTTGACTGCTGCCAGTTTGAACACACCGTGGTTGTGGTGGTCAGCACTGACCAAGCTCTGCACACCAATAGCACCGTGGTTCTCCAGAGCTGGCTGCTCTGAATTCACCTCTGTTCCACCTCTCTGTTCATCCCAAGCCACTTCCTTCAGAATTGCACCTTGTTGTGGTTTAACCCCAGCTGGCAACTCAGCCCCACAGAGCTGCTCCCTTGCTTCCCCCGGGTGGGATGTTGGAACTAGAACGGCAAAAATGAGGAAAGCGGGCTGGGATAAAGGCAGTTTAACAGGGAGAGCAAAAGCTGTGCATGCAAGCAAAGCAAAACAAGGAATCCATCCCCCACTTCCCATGGGCAGGCAGGTTTCAGAATCATTATAGGTTCATGGAATGGTTTGGGTTGAAAAGGACCTTAGAGCTCATCTTGTTCCACCACTGCCATAGCAGGGACATCTCCACCAGACTAGGATTCTCCAAGCCCTGTCCAACCTGCCCTTGGACACTTCCAGAACATCTCAGGGCTCCCTCACACTAACAGTGACTCGGGCAGACAAACACCATCACTGCAAACATCACCTCCTTCCTTCTTCCCCCAGCTTTCCATGCTGAGCACGATCCCACATGGCCTGGAATATCCCTGGGAACAGCTGGGCTCAGCTGTCCCCTTCCAACTCCTCATGCCTGGAGCAGAACTGATCTCACCTCTGTGCCAGCCCTGCTCAGGTGTGGCTACAACATCCCTGGAATACCTGCTCTGTTCCCAGCACAAATCCAAACCAGCTCCTGGGAGGAAGATCAACCCAGTGCCATCCCAAACCAGCATCACCACCCCACAGCCAGGCCAGCTCCCAGTGGGATCTGCACCCAGCTCCAGGTGGCCCAGGCAGGTATTTAACCCCTGCAGGGCCATAAATGGAGCCCAGGCTGTGGCCCCAGCCCCTGCTGGTCCATGAACTGCCTGTGACTGCAGGGCACTGCCACCCCCTGCAGGGAGGGCACAGCTGCCCACGAAAGCTTTGTACAGGGGTCAGCAAGTGAACAGAAACCCACAGCACGGGCTGCTCAGGGCTTCCTGCTTTATTCTGGCCACCCTTCTGGGTAGATTTGTACCTTGTAACACACTTGCCCTTTAAATGAGTTCTAAATTCTGGGACTGGGTGGAAAAGGGCAGAAAGTGTGTTTCCTTCACAAAATAAAAAGGCTGCTTTTGTACGGAGCAGGAACTTTGTTCCCCCCAAATCCACTCTTGAGCCTCCCTGCCTATGCACACCTACAGACAGGGAGCTCTGAGAGCAGCTGTGTGGTCTCAGCAATCCTCCACCTCCAAACAAATCAGAAATATTCCTCAGGAGCACAGACAGCAACCAGAGACGCTGATTAGATGAAGAAACTAATAAAGAGAACCTTTCCCAGATCACAAAGGCTGTGACTCCGAGGCAAAGCTAAGCTTTAGGATTATTCCACTTACAGCTTCAGAAGAAAATTCAATTAAATGACAGCCTACCCTGAGTGGCCCTTTGCAGGGATGCCATGGGCACACCAAGGAGGGCCCCTCTGGTATGACTTGGGGAGGGAAGAAGGGCAGGAAGGAAAAGTGTCCAGGGATGGGAGACAGGAGATGCAAGAGCCAGAGCAGATATTGGAGCAGCTGGAACAAACCAGTCGTGGGAGGCAATTTAAAGTAAGGAATGATGAGATAGGCAAGGAGAGCCTAGAAAAACAAACCCAGAAATTGATTCCTTTCCAAAGAGAGGGAGAGACGGAGTCAGCAGCAAGTGGTGCCCAGCAGGGTGAGCTACAAACCCCCCTGGATGTGAGCAGCACTGGGGGGCAGAGGGCTGCAGAGCCAATGCAGGGGCACTGGGGTCACCTCGTGTGCTGCTGGCCTGTGCCTGAAAGAAATGGGCCACAAAGCCAAAGGTGTGACCAAAGGCAAAGACCTCCCTGGCTCCCTGCCTTGGAGGCTCCCACTGCCCAGACTGGGAGCTCTGTGCCACCCTCTGCTAATCCAGCTCCTGGGACAGCTCATTTTGGGGACATTGCTTTGCCTCCTTCCCACAGGGCAGGCTCAGGGACCTCTCAGACCTCCTGTCCTTTGCTCTCCTCTCCATCTGCTCTCCTGCCCTGCTGGTTTCCCTCAGGAGCTGATGGAAAAGCAGCATGGGGTGGGGGAGCAGCCAGGCTGCTGCATTTTGGCTGCAGTGTCCTTCTCCACACCCCAGAACTGCCCATGTGGGACCCACAGGTTCAGGTTCACCAGGAAACTCCCACCTGGAAACCTGGGTGTCCTTGGGAAGACTGGCCCTGAACACCTCCATGCCAGACAGATGAAAATACTGAAGTTTAAATTGCTGACATGAAAAACACATTGGCATCTGGAGGGAGGCTCCTTGTTACGCAAATACGTGAAATATCTATAAAATTAAAAAATAAAATGACAAAACCAACAGGCTGCTCAAGCATCCAAGACAAAATCTGTGCTGCTCATTAACTGCTGCCTGCTAAGTGGCCAGGCAGTCTTTATTAACCAACAACTGCAGCAGCAAACTCCAGTGACAGCAGAGCTCAGGAGCTAAAATAAATCTCAGAGACTTGCCAGCCAAGGCAGTGGAAACACCAGGGTTTGCAGCAATCTGGGATGCCTGGGGAGAGCAGGGGGAAGGACATGCAGAAATTGGCTGGGCAAGCTGTAACTACACTGAGCAGATCACCTCAGGTTAGCAAAGCTGGAGTCAATACCCAAGCCTTCAGATTTAGACTTTCAATCAAGTGCTTAATTAACAGAGCCTAGAAAAGCAGGGTTCTGCAATTTAATGAGACACTCAACGCAGAGCTAAGTGCTTCAGATATCCAAGCTTTCAAAAAACATGAGAGAGAGATAAAAGAAAGTGAAGACTATGCAAATATAACCCCTCTTTGGGTCGACCGCAAGGGCTGCTGCAAAGAAATGAGGATGCACCATTGCTGGAATGGCTCTGAGACAGTGACAGGAATCTTGATTAAGGGGCTTGATCCTCAATGGCTTCAGCTCCTCAGAGTTCAGAAGGATATCCCAGATTTCCATCTGCTACAGGGAGAGCTGCCTCCTTGTCTTGGGTTGGAAGCACAAGATGTGGCTGGGCTGTGTGTTCTGTCCCCATCTCTCAGAGCTGGGGCAATTCTCTGCTGTTCATGGGGCAGTTTTTTCTTTATCTCTCCCACAGCCAATCCTCCCTCCAGGAGATCTCTGCTGTTCATGGCCACTGAGTGCCCCTGCATGGCTGAGAAAATTCCATCATCCCATGGGGAGATGCTCCGCCCAGGGCAGGAGCCAAGCATTCCTACCTGGATACAATCTGACCCTGGAACACCCCAGCAGCCTTTGCCCACTGCATTCCCAGAGGAGCAGCTTTCTTCTGCCCTGCATTCCCAGAGGAAGAGCAGGCCCATCTCCAGCAGCCCTGGAGCTTCAGAGGAAAACTCCCCCCTTGTCCAGGATCCCTGCTCCAGCAGAACCACAGCTGGCACTGCAGGAGGGCTGAGCCCCCATGGAATGGGACTGTGCCACCACCCTGACCCACAGGGGGTCAGCTCCTGCTCTGACTCTGGCAGTGCTGTTTTGTATTGCTGCATTTTTTATTTTATTTCTATTTTCTTCCCTAATAAAGAACTGTTATTCCTATTCCCATATCTTTGCCTGAGAGCCCCTTAATTTCAAAATTATAATAATTTGTAGGGAGAGGGTTTACATTTTCCATTTCAAGAGAGGCTCCTTAGCAGACACCTGTCCTTTAAACCAAGACACTCCTGCAGTTCCCTCCCCTAGATTCTTCACTTGTACAGATCAATCTGGAAGAGCCTGGAAGTGGCCAACAATTGTGGTGGGAATTCCATCAAAGTTTCACACAACTGAATCCCTTTAGGTGCCTCTTTTTCTCCTCTGCATGTTCTGACAGGAGGATCAGAAAGCAAAATGCCCAAGCAGAGCTGGAGTGAAGGTCAGTGAAGGGAGTCATGCCAGGAAGGCACCAGGACAAGGCTTGGAGAAACGAACTTCAGATCCACGTGGACCCTGTGTGCACTTGCCTTTGTCCTGACCCTAGGCTGGCCTGGCCAGAAGGGGTTAATGGGACACATCTGGAGAGTCTGGGGAGGCACCAGATCAGCCTTGCTGAGAATGGCTCTGTGCAGTGCCACAGTCCTGCTCTGAAGGCTGAAGGCTGTGGTGAACCACAGAAGGAATCCTGGAATGGTTTGGGTTGGAGGAACCTTAAAGCTCACCCAGTGCCACCCCTGCCATGGCAGGGACACCTTCCACTGTCCCAGGCTGCTCCAAGCCCTGTCCAGCCTGGCCTTGGGCACTGCCAGGGATCCAGGGGCAGCCCCAGCTGCTCTGGGCACCCTGTGCCAGGGCCTGCCCACCCTCACAGGGAACAATTCCATCCCAATATCCCGTCTAACCCTGCCCTCTGGCACTGGGAGCCATTCCCTGTGTCCTGTCCCTCCATCCCTTGTCCCCAGTCCCTCTCCAGCTCTCCTGGAGCCCCTTCAGGCCCTGCAAGAGGCTCTGAGGTGCCCCTGGATCCTTCTCCTCTCCAGGTGAGCACCCCCAGCTCTCCCAGGCTGGCTCCAGAGCAGAGATCCTAAATCCAGGCTTTGGGGCTTCCTGCTGGACAAGCACCACAGGGGTGTCTGTGGAGGGTGAGGTCCAGGGCACGGGTCAGACTCTAAACTCAGGGCTTGGGGCTTGGCAGGACTTTGGCACTTCCAATTTGAAAATTGAGATGCTCAATTCAAGATCAAAATTCTATAGATTAAAAAAAAAATAATTCTAAAGCACAGCAAGAGGCCCCAAAGGTGATTCAGGGCTGGAGAAAATGCTTGACAAAAGGAAAATTAAAGGCTTTGTTCTGTTTAGCTTATCAAAAGGGATATGGGAAGGTGATGTGATTACTGTGTGTAAGAACCTTCATCTGCAGACAATACCAGATACCAAAGGGCTCTTTAATCAAAAGGGTAAAGACAGAACAGGAATAAATGGCTGCAAGCTGAAGCCCAACCAATTCAAATGAGATAAAGGGCACAAATTATAGCAGGGAAATGATTAACCACTGGCACGAGTGACAAGGGGGCAGGGGAGTCTGACTGTTGACATCTTAACTGCATTTCTGTCTGAAAGAGACACTTTTAATCACACTCAGGTTTCAGGCTCAGTGCTGGGCTGGACTGGGAGTGAGCACACACGATGGTGGAACACAGTGATAGGCTGATCCCAACACCTCCCAGAGCCTCCAGGCTTCTCCTTATGGAAATCCATCCCCAGGGGTCCCTCCCACTGGTCAGAGCAGGTTAACAGTGCCCTCGTGGGAGATGCCAGCCTGCTGTGGGTGCTCCTGGGGAGCACAGATTTGGGAATCCATGCACAGCCCACCCCCTCTGCCACTGGGCTCTACCTCACATTTTGCAGAAGCAGCTGGTCAGACCCTGCCTGTCTGTGTAAAACGGCAGCACCAGGTGAAATGTTTTATTTGCTCCCTTAAATCACAGCTCTTTTTTTTTAAACTGCTCTAAACACCAGCTCCAGCCTCCTGCTCCATTATTTCCTGCATTTCACACCCGGAGAATATATCCTGGCAATTCCCCCTGGCTCTGGTTTTAAGCACAGTGAACAATTACACTCAACTGCAGTGGTAAGGCAGCGTTAATGAGGCTCATCCACACACTCCACTGCCAGCAGCTGCTGCACAAACCCCTGCACGGCTCCAGGAGCTGCAGGCTGTGACCCTCCCCTGGAATCCGGGTCCTCCCTGGGTGGGAGCCCTGCCCTGGGGCTTCTCCTCTCACCAGCAGCTCCTGGGGGTGCCCAGCTGGAGCTCTGAGCAGGGACAGCCTTCCCACTGGGGTCAGGGCACGGCCACCACCGGCTCTGGGCACTCCCTGTCCAGTACAGAGCCATGGAATCAGTGTGGAAAGGAACCTGAGGCCATGGGCTCCCACCATCACCCAGCACCACCACCAGGTCCTAATTCATGTCCCCAAGTGCCACAGCCACTCAATCCCTCTTCAATCCCTCCAGGAATTCACAGAATTCACAGAACCACCAGGCTGGAGGAATCCTTCAAGGCCATGGATCAACCCAGCCTCAACCCCTCAGCTAAACCCTGGCACCCAGTGCCACATCCAGGCTTTGTTAAACACACCCAGGGATGGTGACTCCACCACCTCCCCGGGCAGCCATTCCAGAACTTTATCGCTCTTTCCATGAAAAAGTTTTTCTTAATTTCCAACCTATAGGTTCCCTATTTCCAAGGGAAATCTATTTCCCTTGGTGCAGAATGGGGAGTCCATCACTGCTCTGGGCAGCCTCCCAGCGCTTGGCCAGCCTTTCCAAGAAGGAATTTTCCTTGCTATCCACTCCAAGCAGCAGCCCTGGCTGGGACACTGCACACGGGTGCCACCCTGCACCCAGACATGTCCTGGCAGCACCAGGGACTGGCATAGTGAGTGGCTCTGCACTCCCAGGGAGCCCCAGTTGAAATAATTTGGTATTTTGGGGTTCTCTCCTCTGCAGACCATTCCAGGGGAGACATCCAGGTCATTTCTCAGAGGCTGAAGGAGGAGCAGGATGCATTTTCCCTGATCCCCAAGGACACCCAGCACCCCCTAAGGGACTGCACATGGCTCTGGGTGGAACTGGGAGCCCAGCCCTGAGCTGGTGGGGCACAGGCTGCTCTCCCAGCCCAGGACTCCTTCGTGCTGCTGGAAGACGTGTCCCCATCCCTGGGAATGCCTTAACAGAGTCACTGCACTGACAATATTTACCTGCAGGCTGCCAAGTGCTTCTCAACTGAGCAAATATTTGTGTGCTGCACCCTGACAGCCCCCCTGGCTGGGAACAGCATCCTTGGGGCATGGATCAGGGGGGAGCTGCATGGCTGAGGCTGCTCCTCCACAGCCCCAGCCCCAACAAAGGCCAGCAGCTCCTCTGCCACAGGTGTGACAAGGGGACGTGTCCAGAGACACCTCAGGGTGCCTGCCTGGGGACACTGAGGTGATGCCTTGTGAGGGCTGACCTAGAACAGAGACTGGACAGAGCTAAAGAATAAAGTAGGGATTTATTAAAAGGATCTCCTCTATGGATGCACCTTGGGCAGCACAAGAGCCCAGCCAGGGCTGCACCCAAGATGAACCAAAATGGTCCCAAAATGCACGAGCGCTCACGGGGTCTCTCCCTGTGATCAGCTCTGCTCCATGTGCAGATTGCAGTTCATTGTCCAATTCCAGCTTTAGCCCATGCACTCCCATCCTGCTTGTTTTTCTCTCTCCAGCCCACGCTGTTTGTGCTCTTGGCCTGAGATTTGGATCATTTGTCCTTGGTCCCCAGCTAGAACAGGAATTGTTTTGTCTCCCCGCTCTGTGCAGAGAGCTCACCATCCCCTGATATGAAGCCCAGACCCACACACTAAAGCAGCTCAGAATGTGAAAAATATAAAAGCTAAACCTGAGGCATCATTTCCCCTGCTCCCTTCTGCCACAGGGCTGGTCCTGAATCCTGCTGGGATCACCCCAAATCCAGCCCTGAGCAGAGAGGACACAGTTAACATCCATAACTCCCTGCTGGAAAAGCCCAGCTCAAAGTGAGAGGCTTAAGAAGTCTTTCTATGGATACGACCCATGAAACCTCCTGGGCAAGGCTTTGTTTGGCTCCTTGAACCAGCAGACAGCAGGTTTTGGGGAGATCCAGCCCTTCCAGAGGGCACTGCTGGCAGCAATGGGCTTCAGGGTCAGGGGGGCAGAGCTCCTGAGCTGCTGTCCCCCCAGCACCCAGCCAGAGGCAGGAATAGCCTGAAGGAGCAGGAAAATGGAGAGCCCAAAGAGGGAAATGGCTCCACATTTTTTCCTGTGTCTGGGAATGTTCCTGCCCACTCCTGCTGATCCCTGCCTGGGGTTGGAGCTGCCAGAGCTGCTGGATTTGGGCATCACAAGGCCACATCAGGCTCCTGCCCCGTCACAGAGGCAGGAAAACTTATATTTGGGGCCCAGGGAAAACTCCAGCTCAGCCACCCCAGAGATCAAGCAATTACTGCTAATTAGGAGGTGAAAATTGTGAGTGGTTAAGCAGAAAGGCTTTTGGGACAGGGACTGGCACTGAGGATGGAGGGGACAGGGTGAACCATCCCTGGAGGGAGCCAAGGCAAACATTTTCAGCATCTCCAGGAGGACATTTGGTCAGCTGTGTCCTGCCCAGGTGCTGCTGAGCCCTGGTTGTGTTTCATCCCAGGAAAGGCTGGATGTGGCATTCAAGGACCCAGGTGTATTCAGGGATCCAAGTTTATTCTATTCCTTCTGTGCCAATCTGTCACCCTAATCTCCAGCAGCCCACACTGGTCTGGCAGGGCATGGAAGAAAATGTTGCCCTTGAGGAAGTGCTGGGAAAAGAGACCCAGCCAAATGAGATCCATGAGGCTTGCCTGGAATGGAATTCTCAGGAGTGGAATTCCCAGGTCTCTGGGAGAGGGACAGAGTACCTGCAGCAGGGAGTGGGGCTCTGCTGAGGAATCCTCTCTCCCCTATCAGAAAATACCCCCTGACAGTGCTGGAGAGCAGCTGGAAAGGGAGGGAAAGGGCTTTGCCATGAATCACAAAGCTTAAAGGAAAATGTATCAACTGTGGCACCCTTTTCTTGCACCCTTTTCTTAGATTAAAACGCCAAGTTACAATTTACTGTTTCTCAGTAAAGCTTACAGCTTTCATTCTTTGTATTAGAAGCATGACAACTGCAAAATGAAAAACTTTCTATGACCACTGCCCCATCCCTGGGAGTGTCCCAGGCCAGGCTGGATGGGGCTTGGAGCAGCCTGGGACAGTGGGACGTGTCCCTGCCCAAGGCAGAGGGTGACACTGGATGGGATTTAAGGTCCCTTCCAACCCAAATATTCCATGGTTCCATGATCTTTGAGGTCTCTCTCAACCCAAACCATTCTGTGATTCTATGATTCTACGTCAATTTGCACTGAAAAAGTAATTTTTAACCGAAAAAACTTGAATTAAAACTCATCCTTTTAATTTTTCTTCTGTAGAACGAAGTTGCCAATGTTATGGCTATGGAGAGCTATGAATCTATAAAAGGTGGCCTGCCCATCAAATTCTGTGATCATGGCATTATTGATGTATCCCCACTCCACAGGACATCCCTGCAAAGAGCCTGAAAAATTCTGATTATCGAGAGCATTGGTCAGCAAACTGCCAAGTGCTGGACTATTTGCTGTGCTGCTCCCCGTGATAAATAAATAAAACTGCTGCTTTGCCCTTTAGAGCATTGATTACATCTGGGTAAAACAAACAGAAAAGCAAAAAAAAAAAAAAAATCACAGGAGGGATTTACAGTTGCTCCTCAACTCCATCTCAGCCCGGGGGAGGAGCTGCTGTTAATTGTGCTGTTCCCAAGGTGCTGCAGAGGGTGAAGACTGAACCCAGCTGTGGTCCACACAAACTGGAGGGGATGGCACAGCCCTGGCTCAGGGGGCTGAGCTCCTGAGCTCCCCCAGGCAGAGGCAGGAACAGCCTGAAGGAGCAGGAAAATGGGGAGTCCACAGAGGGAAATGGGTCCACGAGCTGCAAAAGCTTTTCCAGAGAGGAAAAGCACTGCAAGAGCAGCATCCTGGTGCAGACCAGGAGCAACCTCTCCTTCCATCACACTTCACAGAGTGCCTGGTGGCCTCTCCCACGCTGGCCATGGTGCAGGAACACAGGGAGGGCTGGAACTTGGACCCTTCCTCCAGGCTGAGCAACCTACAGGGTGCCCAGAGCAGCTGGGGCTGCCCCTGGATCCCTGGAAGCGTTCCAGGCCAGGCTGGACAGGGCCTGGAGCAGCCTGGGACAGTGGAAGGCGTCCCTGCCATGGCAGGGGGTGGCACTAGATGTTCATGAAGGTCCCTTCCAACCCAAACCATTCCAGATTCTATCATTTTGCAGGTGGTTTCTCCAACACTACAGCTCCTTCTGCAGCTCCAAGCCCTTGAAAGCACATCAGGCTCAGAGCCCAGGGGCCACCACAGAGCTTGGGGTGGGGTGGGTCTGTCCTGCTGGTGCTGCAAGACCTACACCAGGTGAGCATGAGGGTGTCCAAGCCAGCATCAGCTCACGGCCACCAGGACAGGAGATGGTGACAAGCTGGGGACAGGGGTGGCACACACCTGATCTCCCACATTTCCCAGCCACAGGAATGGTTTAGGGTGGGAAGCACTGCAGGCAAGAGGTGCAGGCAGGACCTGCCAGACCCCCAAGGCACACAGGAGGCTCTCAGTGGGGGGACAGCAGGAGGGGACAGCCTGCAGAGGGGACAGCGGCCACGAGATCCAGGTCTCTGTCCTTGCCCTCAGCTCTCCCTGCCTGCTTCCACACATGCCCTCAGCTCAGTGCCATCTCTCCCTTGTCCTGCCCTGCCATCCCTCCCTTGTCCTGCCCTGCCATTCCTCCCTTGTCCTGCCCTGCCATCCCTCCCTTGTCCTGCCCTGCCATCCTTTCCTTGTCCTGCCCTGCCATCCTTCCCTTGTTCTACCCTGCCACCCCTCCCTTCAGCACCCCCTTTCTCTCCCTCTCTCTGATGGAAAACGATGGCACCAGACAGCCCCAATTTCCTTCTCCACAGAAAATCCTGTGCCAAATCCTGATTCATGCAGTGAGTAAGAGCAGAACCCTTCTCAGTCCAAATGGTGATCTGCAATCTGCAGAGGCTTCTGCCACCTGCACTACAGGCTTCACTTCTAATTAACTTCTGGTGCTAACAAATCTGCCTGCAGCAGCAAGCTCCCAGGGGTGCTTCTCCAAGGGCTTTGTGGGAATGACACTGGCATCCCATCCCCTCCCAGCCCCAATGTCCAGCCTGGCCTTGGGCACTGCCAGGGATCCAGGGCAGACCCAGCTGCTCTGGGCACCCTGTGCCAGGGCCTGCCCACCCTCACAAGGAACAATTTTCTCTCAATATCCCATCTAAATCTACCCTCAGTAAGCCAAAAACCATTAGAAGAATCCCAAATTTTATTTTCTGTTTGCAGCCAGAAACTTCCTGTGACCCAGGGGGCTCGCCCCACCTTCCAGAAGGGAATGTGAACTAGGATCAAGCCCCTTTGGCCAGCAGATCCTCTGCTTTTTCTTTTTGAGTCCCCAAACCTTCTGTTCCTCGGCCCATGCCACCCCAGCCAGCACCTCTCTCCCTGCCAAGAGCAATCCCCGGGACAGAGCTCCTTGTTACTCTGAATTTTATGGAATATAGATCTGCTTTCTCCCCAGCTCTGAGCTTTGCTGACTCAGAGGAAAGGGATCTTTAATGATCCCCTAGATAGCTGTATTTTTCTTACCTAAGTGCTCACAAATTGCATCCTATGACCAATTAAACAGACGGTCTCTCATTTTTTCACAACAAATGTAATTTGTAATTCCAAAATGTCCCTAAAAAGCCCTTCCTTCCTTTTTATATTCTACAGCATTTGCAACTCAGCTCAGTAATTTTGGAATCAATAATTAAAAAAAGGGGCAATTAGGGTATTAACTGGGAATCACCAAGTTACTTCACAGAATATATTCCATCTTTATCCACTGCCTGCTCTGCCCAGACTGCTCCATCACCACAGCTGGGGCTCTCAGAGCAGCCCAGCCCTCCTCCAGCCCTTCCTCCCAGCTGGAAACACCAGACAAATGATGGATCTGCTACAGGGCAAGGGAATGATCAGTCCTGGAGGGATGAGCAGGATTTACCTTCAGCTGAGCTCTGTCTGCTTTATAGGACCAGGTGGGGAAAACCAGCCTGGTCACTGGGGAGAATTACAGCAAGGAAGGGGGAAAAGGATTTTCTGAAAATGTTATTGTCCACCATGATAACAACAGTTTCATTTTATAAATGATACATCTTGTTTCCTGCTGACTTTTCTAGGTTTTTTCTAGAACTGGAAAATAGAAGTGGCCCAACAGAAAGCAGGTTTTTGGTACTAAAATACCAGTACCAGTAGTACTTTAATACTACTAGAACTAAAGTACTGGTAGTTTTGGTACTAAAATACCAGTATACATAGAGTATACTAGTGTACTAAAATAGCATACTAGTATAATATATTATATAATTGGTATTATATAAATATTCTTAATATTATATTAATATCCTATTACAGTATATTAATATTATATTAATAATTAATATTAATATGGAAATATTAATAATATTGTATTTCTATTATATTTATTATATTAAATATTATATATTATGATATTAGTATTGCAGTGTTGTATTATACTATATAACAGTGTAATACCAATACTAAAATACTGGGGTTTGGTACTAAAACACCAGTGGTGTAGTTACCAGCCCAAACCACACTTCAGACATCCAGGTACCCATTTCCCTGCCCTGGGAAAGTGCCTGCAGATGGGACCCCTGAGGCAGGCAGGGTCCCCAAACCCAGGGGAGGCTCAGGACCCCCAGTGAGCACGGGGCTGTGGCCTTGTCTCACACCAGGGGAGGGAGAGGATGGCTGTGGAAGATGATGAGGAACAGGGAGTGAGCACCTCTGCTGGGTGGGGGTCAGTGGGAGCCATTCCCTGTGTCCTGCCCCTCCATCCCTTGTCCCCAGTCCCTCTCCAGCTCTCCTGGAGCCGCTTCAGGCCCTGCAAGGGGCTCTAGAGTCTCTCTGGAGCCTTCTTGTTTCCAGGTGAGCACCCCCTGAGCGTCCCCAGTCCTGCAGCCACATCCCAAAGCAGCTCCCCCAGCCCTGTCCCCCCTCCCTTGCAGCCTGACATTTTTGGAAGCAGGCTGCAGTTCTCTCTCTCCTTTCACAGCAATATCCAGAGGCACAGGGGCACTCTGGATGTGCCAGACTGGGCAGCCCAGCCACAGGCAGCGCTCCCACAGGAGCCCAGGCACACGGGGAATGCACTCTGCCTTCCCCAGCTCCCCCTTGCAGGGATCTTCCCCTATCAGGAGGGATATTTCTGATTCAGAGTGCTAATGCAGCCTGGCTTTAGATGGATTGGCAGCTCACCACCTGCAGTATTAAGACTTCCATCAGCTGGCTCCTCACACAAAGAGCAGTGTCTCTATCAAATCCTAATACCTGGTGATTCTGCAAGTTTGGGATTAATACGAAGGATAAGGAGGAAATGCAAGTCAGCTGAATGCAGGGGGATGTTATCCCAGTCTGGAACAGCTCCTCTGCACCAGCACAGGGCCCTGGCACTGAGTGCACACAGAGCATGCAGGGGATGAAGGCACAGAAGCACAAACAGCCCAAGGGGCTGCAGGGCTACTGCAGGCACTGGAAATAGTGCTGCAAGTGAAATGAGGTGAGGCAGAGTGAGGGACAGGGGAAGTTCACACCTGAGGAAGTCTCACTGAGCCCACCAGAAGTGCTCTGAGGTGCAGCAGTGCCCTGCTGCAGCAGGAGGCAATGGCAGCTCATCATCACCTCAAGGGAGGGGAGTCTCCTCCTCTGCTCTGCTCAGGTGAGACCCCACCTGCAGAGCTGCCCCAGGGCAAGAGAGAAATGATTGAAACTTGAAAGAAACAATGACTGAATGAAAAAATGGATTTTGATTGAACAAAATTGATTTTTGATTGAACAAAAATGATTGAGACTTAAATGAACATGTGGCAAGGAGGCCATGGAGATGCTCCAAGAGCTGGAGCCACTCTGCTCTGGGACAGGCTGGGAACACTGGGGGTACTCACCTGGAGAGGAGAAGACTCCAGAGAGAGCTCAGAGCCCCTTCCAGGGCCTGAAGGGGCTCCAGGAGAGCTGGAGAGGTACTGGGGACAAGGGATGGAGGGACAGGACCCAGGGAATGGCTCCCACTGCCAGAGGGCAGGGTTAAGTGGAATACTGGGGAGAAATTTTCCCCTGTGAGGCCCTGGCACAGGGTGCCCAGAGCAGCTGGAGCTGCCCCTGGAGCCCTGGCAGTGTCCAAGGCCAGGCTGGATGGGGTTGGGAGCACCCTGGGACAGTGGAAGGTGTCCCTGCCATGGCAGGGGTGGAACAGGATGAGCTTTAAGGTCCCTTCCAAACCCCTGGAGCTGCTGCAGCACCAGTCCCAGCAGAGACTTTCAGGAGGGACTTTGGAATCAGCCCTCAGGACACTCCCTGCTCCCCAGAAGCTCTGGTGGGGGCTCCCTGGAAGGGCCTGAGGCAGGAGCTCCATCTCCCTTCAGGAATGGTTTCCAGTGCAGACATCCTGACAGAGGACACTCCTCCTGGCATGTGAGGGGCTGTGCTGGCCCCAGGGCAGGGCTGTGCAGGGACATGCAGTGTGCAGGGGAGCTGAGACCAGCTGGGTCCCTGGCAGAGCTGGGACATCCCTCCCTGGCTGCACCACGGGGAGTCTGGAGCTGGCAGAGCCCTCCTGGGCTGGGTTTGCTGCTGAGATTCCATGAGTGCTGGTAAGAGATGGTGAAGGATTTTCCTGCCACATGTGGCTCTGGGATGGAGCTCCTGCTCCATGGATCACAGTTCACCCAGGAGACAGCTCTGGGGAAAAGTGCTCAGGAGGAAGAAATGGCAGTGTTGTATAGAAAAGCTCAGGGAACCACTCCTGGGGTCAGTTGTCTTAGAAAAACTGCCCTGAGAGTGACAGAACAGCTCCTAACTGAGCACCACGAGCTCTGCAGCTGGCTCTGAGCAGGACAGACTCATCCTCCAGGCTCATGGAACCACAGAACCATTGGAAAAGCCCCTTAAGATCCCTGAGCCCAACCATTAACCCAGCACTGCCAAGCCCAGCACCAAGCCAAGTCTCCAAGGACACTTTTTGAACACCTCCAGGGATGGGGACTCCACCACTGCCCTGTTCCAATGCCAGACCACCCTTTCAAGGAATAAATTTTCCCAATATCCAAACTAAACCTCCTCTGATGCAAATGAGGCTGTTTCCTCTTGCCCTGGGGGCACAGCCCGACCCCCCTGGCTGTCCCCGCCTGTCAGGAGCTGTGCAGAGCCACAAGGTCTCCCCTGAGCCGCCTTTTCTCCAGGCTGAGCTCCCTCAGGAAGTCTCCAGCCCTTCCCCAGCTCTGTACCAGTAGTACTTTAGTACTAATAGTCCTAAAGTGCTAGTAGTTTGGTACTCAAATACCAGTATACCTCTAGTATACTAGTGTACAAAAACAGTATACTAGTATACTACAATACTAGTATAACAGTATTACATATTATACTATTAGTATTATATCAATATTATTAATATTATATCAATATCATATAATAGTATATTCATGTTCTAGCATAATATTAATAACGAATTAACATTAAATATTACATTATATTAATTATATTTATTATATTATATTATATACTATTAGTGTAGTAGTATTAGATATTAAAC
The DNA here is from genome assembly GCA_013400635.1 of Hypocryptadius cinnamomeus. Taxonomy (NCBI): domain Eukaryota; kingdom Metazoa; phylum Chordata; class Aves; order Passeriformes; family Zosteropidae; genus Hypocryptadius; species Hypocryptadius cinnamomeus. The sequence goes on along the minus strand of VYZP01008303.1, from coordinate 13,765 downwards.
TATATAGTAGTATAATACCAATACTAAAATACTGGGTTTTGGTACTAAAACCCCAGTGGTGTAGTTAGCAGCCCAAACCACACTTCAGACATCCAGGCATCCCTACAAACTTCCCTGGAGAAGCTTCCCAGGCTGAGTGTGCCCATGAGCTGGAGCTGTACCTATGGAATTCCTTCCCCACATGGTCCTGGAGCCAAAGTTCAGCCAGGTTTTACTCTGCTCATCAACCTTCCAGCAGCTCCCATTAACCCTGCTACACCATGTCCAGCCCTGAACTCCCCCCTGCATCACACAGCAGGCACCACCCAGGCACCAGGGCCCCACAAGAAGAAGGTTTTTCCCCAAATCTCCTTGCAGATGGGTCTCAGCAGGCTTTGCACAGCCAGGAAAGGCAAGTGCAGCTTCCTCCAGCCCTCCCAGTGCATCAAACCTTGACCCTCCAGCACTATCAACTCCAGCATTTATCCTCTGCTTGTGAGCATGAGAAAGAAAAAGTTCACTGGAAGACGTGGCTGGGTCCAGATCAAAAACTTTCCATCCATTTCATACTTTTTCCTCAAATTACAAAAATAACATCACCTGATTTTACAGTTCTGCAGATTTCATGTGCCACAAAGCAGCATCTCTGTGTGCTCCCAATTTCTGCCTGGCCTAGGCTTGGAGCATCCCTTACCTGCCCCTTTTTATTCACAAGTACAAAGGCAAAGCTCCAGTGCAGCTTTAACCCCCTGCAAAGAGAGATATTGGTGTTTATTTATAGCTCCTTGTTTGCAGAGAGCCCATGGAGCAGGGAAGAGGTGTCATTCCCAGGGGAAGGCAGAGGGATTGAACCCATCAGCACACAGAGAGGCCTGGGGTGTTTCACAAAAGAACCACAACTCACAACAGAAGAGAAATTATCCAAACAGATCCAAACACATCCTGGTCTGTCAGTTACTGTCTCCATGCAATCTTACAGAGCAGGATCCTCTCTTCGAAGTCCATCAGTAAAGGAAAGCTTTCCTCTCCAGATTTTGGGTCTGCTCAAGTTGGAGTCTCACTTTGAATCTCAAACTGTGTCACTGACTGACTCCCAAATGGTCTCCAGCTTCTTTAAAGGCTTCCTTGGACAGCTGGGAAACCAATCCTCCCAAAGTGCTGCACTGCTCTTGAAGGGTTTAGGTTGGAAGGAACCTTAAAGCTCATCCCGTTCCACCCCTGCCATGGCAGGGACACCTTCCACTGTCCCAGGCTGCTCCCAGCCCCAATGTCCAGTCTGGTCTTGGGCACTGCCAGGGATCCAGGGGCAGCCACAGCTGCTCTGGGCACCCTGTGCCAGGGCCTGCCCCCCTCACAGGGAACAATTCCCTCCCAATATCCCATCTAACCCTGCCCTCCTTAAGCTTAAAGCCTTTCCCCCTTCTCCTATCACCCCACACCTTGGTAAAAAGTAGGGTAAGGTAAGGATGGGTAGAATGGGGGGCTGTTCCTACATGGAAAAAGGATATTTCTGTACCTGGAGACAGAGGGAGAAGAGAGCCAGTCTACTTTGCTCGTGCATTGATAAAAATTGTCAAAGATGGACAAGGAGAGCTGCTTAATTTGGAAAAAGGGTCAGCACCTCACAGACACCCACAGATTGCCCTGACAGCATCAGGGAACTGACCTACCTTCAGGAGTTATAGGGTGATCCTACCTGCAGTGCCTAACTCAGCTGAAGAGGGAAGAATGGAAAATGGGGAGAATGAGGAAGAGAAAAGAGTGAGATAACAGAATAAAACCAATGGAATGAACAAGTTCCCATGTTCCCCACCCACCTCTGCTGAGTGCAGCAGCTAGCTCCTCCAGGCCATGGGCAATTACAATCCTACAGTTCCCACATTTTGTTCCCTAATTAATTCTAGCCATGCCAACACCTCACTGTGGAACTACAGGTATTTATAACCAACCCCCAATTAAACCAGTGATGCTGCCTTGGTTCCTCTGAGATCTTCTAAGCTCCACATGACCCATGCAGTGCCTGTTGCACTTCCTCATTTTCCACATGGTGACAACATCCCAGGGCTGTTACACTCAAGGATTACCAGTTTGATGCCCTGGGAGTCAGCAGGTGGAATGAGTGATAGAATAATGGAATATCCTGAGCTGGACCCCCAGGATCACCCAGCCCAGCCCCAGCCCTGCACAGACCCCCCAACAACCCCACCCTGGGCATCCCTGGCAGCGCTGTCCCAACGCTCCTGGAGCTCTGGCAGCCTTGGGGCCGTGCCCATTCCCTGGGGAGACTGGGCAGTGACAGCACCCTCTGGGGAAGAACCTTTCCCTGATCTCCAAAGGACATGATATATCCAACCACATGCATTGCCAGAGCCACTTTCAGCCCCACCCTTCAGACACCCTGCTCCTCCATCAGACAGAACCAGCTCAGCTGCACAAGATCCCATGAAAATGGAAATCCCATACATGAGCACAGCTCTAACCAAAGTATTTTTTAGCAGTAACAGGGAACTATGTAGATACCCACTTTTTTGAGCCTCAGCCTGCTGTGTTTTGTGCCTGTTCCACAGGGGAGCAGGTAATAGCTCATGATCTTGCCTTGCTGTGTGTTTTTAACAAACATATGGTTCCCATCCCTCTGACCCCTTTCCCACTTTTGGGCTCAGCTTGCAAATCACATGGCCACAGATGACAAAATAACCTGAATATCTGCAGTAATGTGCTTTCCAAAACCATTGTGGTAATGGCAGGGACTGCTCTGTAAGTAAATGGACCATTTCTGGTGGCAAATAAAAGCCCTCAATTCCTCACAGCCCTGGAGCAAAGCAGGGGTTCCCTCTTTGTCTGAGGGAGCTGTGCTGTGGCAGCCACAGGGCACCTAAAAGACAGAAGAAAAGTCATTTATTCCCTCTTTCCTTCCACAATTTCCCCACTGTTTAAATGCAGACCAGGAAAAAGCTTCAGAGCAGCAGGAGAGCTGGGCTGGGAGCAGCCAGGGCTCCCCAGGGCAGCCTAAGCTGCACATCCCCATCTCCAGGATAAGGGCAGGAATGCAGAGCTGCTGGGGGCACACACTTCCCTCCCTGCCCAGAGCTGGAACCAAGCAAAGCCCAGCCCATCCCTGTCTCTGGAACACCACCCTGCCTGCAGGAAGCTCAGCACAGAAGCTGCACCAGGGGATGGCCACCAACCCCTCCCACCTGGATGAGACTCCTGGGAAAGGAGCTGTGTCCTTATCACAAAAGGGAATTGCCCTGAGGGAATTTTGAGACATTTGGGGTGGAAGCCAAGGCCAAGCAAGGGAGGGGATCCAACAAGCAGCAATCCCAGCCTTGTTGGGCCAGGAATTACAATGCAGCAAGGTCAAGAATGGGGGGGAAACTCATCCAAGCAATTCTGAGTGGGAGGGACGGGTGGGAGATGATGCTGGCAAGCACAGGGTGAAATCAAACTGGAGAAATCAATAATGGGAGAGGGCAGAGGGGGTGCAAGGGACACAGGAAAAGATAAATTAAAAGCTTGTCCAGGTGTTGTGATGGCTAGTGAGCAATAAATTAAATCAAAAAGGGCAACAGGGACGAGCAAGGCACTGTGAAAAATTAATTAAAAGGAAGGGAGGCATAACCAAGGCATAAAACATGGGTGCTCCTGGAAGGATTAGAGGAGCCAGGCAATGAAGAGGCTTTGGGAAGTGTAATAGGAGCCAAGGCAGAGGCTGTGACCACATGGGAGGCTCAGGTAAACAACACAGACACATTTCCAGACTCTGAGAAGCAGGAAAGCATCAGGGAAAAAAAAGAAGTCTCCTGCAGAAGGAGGTGCTGGCATAGCAAACTTCACTCCTTGGCTTTTGTAGCCAAAATGCAGCAGGGTGTTGAGTCCTCCCACCTGCCTGCTGCTGTCCCCTGTCCCTCTGCCCCACGGAGGGACAGGGTGCTGCTGCAGCGTGGGGCACTGGCAGGGGCACTGCCCTGGGTGTGTCTGCACAGACACAGGGAAGGGGTGAGCAGGCCAGGCTGGAGCTGGCTGCCCCCAGGGCTCCCCCAAATGCACCCCCAGGCTCCCTGCAGCCATCCCTGCAGCCATCCCCCAGCTCCTGAGCAGCCCAGGCTGCTGCAGCCCAGTTCAGCCCATCCTGGGGTGGGTGCATCCCCTGCAGGCTGGGTGTGGGTGAGGCTGCAGGACAGGGACAGACTCACAGCCACATCCCTGCTGGGGCACTCAGCAGGGCTGGGGGCACAGGGGGACACCCTGCTTCCCTCCAGGCCTGAGCCCTTGGACACTGGAGCTGCTCCACTCTGAACACAGCGGTGCCATGAGCTGGGAGAGCCAGAGCTGGAGAAGGGCTGGGCTGGGAGGGAACAGCTCAGGCACCTCACTGGAGCACGGGGGGAGCAGAACTTGCCCCAAGTGCCATTTGTGTCCAATTCCCACCACCCAAGAGCTGCATGGGGCCAGCCCAAAGCCCTGCAGTCATTCCCTGCATCACCTGGGACAGTGGAAGGTGTCCCTGCCCATGGCAGGGGTGCAATGACAGCAACTTTAAGCTCCCTTCCAACCTAAACCATTCTGGGATTCTCTGAAATGATTACAGGAATATTTTCAGGCCCTTCAAGCCACAGGGGAAAAGAGAGAATTGGCCAAGTCTGGCTCACACCTGCCTTTAAAGCAGCTTTCTTTGAAATGAATAGGCTGCCTCAGTGCTAAGGAGATTATAAGCAGAGACACCTCTGCCAGAGGAGGGAAGAAGGAATAATAAAGGCATTCAAAGCTATGACAAGAAAATGGGAAAAAAAGAAGAAAAAAAAAGAATGCAGCAGACTTTTTGGATCTAGCAGGAGGGGTACAAGGAAGATCAAGGCACAGACAGTGACAGGCAAAGTTGGACAAGGAACAGATTCAGAACATCTCTGTGGGGCTGAGCCACCCAGCCCAGAACAAGCACAAGGACTGTCCTGAGTCCCAGCACACACTGAGCAGGCAAGGAAGGCTTGCAGGGAAAGTAAGGCAAGAAATGATGGATAATTAACAACACCAGAGAAAGCTCAGTGGCCCACAAACCTCTCCCTGCCCTGACAGACTTCTCCTTGGCTTGGGACCAGAACTGTGGGAAGCCAAGGGATGGTTCACTGCACCCCACCCCTACAGGCTCAGGGAAGCTGAGATATGAAGAGAGGGGGAAAGGGGGATTTCTTCTGGCTCTCCACAACTCTGGGTTCTGCTCCCAGGGAACAAGGGACAGGACAAGAGGAAATGGCCTCAAGCTGTGCCGGGGGGATTCAGATTGGATACTGGGGAAAATGTCTTCGTTAAAAGGGTGATCAGGTGTGGTATTCACATTCTCTGAACAGAGAGAGACATAATTCTCTCCAGGATTTTTCCTGGGGAAGGCAGTGAGAAGCTCAGAGAAGAAGAGAAAACAATTCTTATCTCTATTTACTGCTCCTGTTGTTTGGCACATGTGGAATGTGTTATGGAGATTGTTTACCCAAAGTGATTTGTTAACTGGACACCAGTGAAAGTTGTTTTGATTCCTTGGCCAATTGGATCAAAGCTGTGTCCTGACTTGGGTTTTTCTGTAGTATCTTTTTAGTATAGTATCTCTTTAGTATAGTTTTAACATAGTGTAATATAACACAGCTCAATAAAGCATTTGTTCAGCCTTCTAAATCATGGAGTCAGAGCACATTATTCCTTATGTTGGGGTCAGCCTGATTCGACAGTGAGGCATTGGAAGAAGCTGCTCAGGGCAGTGGTGGAGCCACCATCCATGGAAGTATCCAAAAAACATGCAGATGTGGCACTTGGGGACATGGTTAGTGATGATCTTGGCAGTGCTGGGTTAAGGGTTGCACTTGATGATTTTGGAGGTCCTTTCCAACTGCAATGACTCCAGGATCCTGTGAGGAGACATCCCATGGGAGGTAACAGGGTGCAGATGTCCTGGTTCCCCACAGCACAGCAAACCCAGGGAAAGATGGGGGGGATGAAACAAGGTTTGATTACAAGGCTCTTCTCCAGTACCACAGCAAAAACAGCCAAGAGACCAAGGCTGCCATGGTCCCTTTGTGTCTCTCTCCTGGGAAGGGGGTAGGAACAGCCCACGATCCAGTGTTTATCCCAAACAATCAGGGAATATTCTGAGCTGGGAGGGACCCACAGGATCACCCAGCCCAGCTCCTGGCCCTGCACAGACCCCCAACAACCCCACCCTGGGCATCCCTGGCAGCACTGTCCCAGTGCTCCTGGAGCTCTGGCAGGTTTGGGGATGTGCCCATTCCCTGGGGAATCTCTACAGAGCTCACCCACCACAGGAAAGCTGGGGACCCACATCAGCCCTCCAGGCTTGCCCAGCAGATCCCAAGGTCAACCTCACGGACCCTGTCTTTCCAGTGGAACCTCAACCCTCAGGAAGAAACCAAAAGTAAAGGATTTTATCAGAAAAAAAACCCCAACACCCTATGTCAGAGGCTCATCCAAACACAGGGGTGTGGCACCATCTCCCACGCTCTGGCACAGCCCAGCCTCTCCAGGCAGCACAGGCTCCCTTACGTTTCACCACATCTTTTGTCACAGAACTGCCTGGGAAAGGTCAGTGCCTCAGGGAAGCAGCACATTTGATGATGAAATGGCAAAATAAGCAACTTTTGGGCTTGTTTCCTGAAATCTCCAGCTCAGGCTGAGCTGGAACCAAATCTCAGGACTGGATTCCTACAGATGAAGGACTGTGGCCACCTCACTGCTTATCTTTTCTGCATTTCTTACTAACCCTTATTTGTCTCCTTAAAAAAACCCCTAAAACCCATGCCCACACGTCACATTTGATGCATCTGCCAAGGCCAGAACCATCATATCCCATCCAGCACACGTCAATGCAGCCTTGTAAGGGGAAGCTGGGAAAAGATGTGCAGGGAGATCTATTTTTGTACTTTCATTTTAAGGCACCCCCTGGACTCCCTCCTTTCTGACTCACATCCCAGCTCCAGAAGTGAGGAGTGCAGCCACAAAGCTGCATCAGTCAGGAGAGGACATTCTGCCAATATTTTCACCCCAAGTTTGAGCACAGCCACAGCAGGAGGGACTCTGCCATCATCTGTCTGGTGTTTGCACAAGCAGTTACTTGGCAAAAGATTTTACATTTTCCATTCACGCACTACCTTAATCTGAATTAACCTCCAGATCTTGAAAGGTTCTGAAAAACAGATGATTTCCAAAAGGAAATCAGGAATGAAAAAGAAAAAACAAAAATCCCCCAGTCAGATAATTTAAATTGACATCGTATTTCAGTAAGATCAAGATTTGCAGAAAACTGAGTGTTCATTAAGAATCACTTGCTCAGCTCTTGAAAGAATCAAACATTTGGGCTGATCACAGAAAACCAGCTCAGCTCTAGAGATGAATCACTGGCTTAAGAAGGTGCTTTTTAACCCATGGCTTTCTTGAGGCATGGGACTTTTGCCTGAATGTACATGTTAACAATTCCACCTGTGCTCCAGTTTCTGTGGCTGCTCCAGGTTCTACATCCCAAAGCAGGTGTGGTGCAATGCACTGGGCCCTGTTTGCTGGGGGAACTAGTGTTTCAAGGATCAAACATGGTTCTGCTGATTGTCTGTTCAGCCTTACAGCCCTTAAATAACACCCAATACTCTGCTCTTCCCACATTCCAGCCACACAACCTTCCACCCTGATTGCACCAGAGGTCCTGAGCAGAGGGTCCTGTCCTGCATCACCTGGCACCTCTCCAATGCCTTGGCAGAGCTGAGAGCTTCAGGGAGTTGATTTGGTTATTTAAAAGCCCAGGTAAGCCCAGGGACAGAGCCATGAGGGTGTTTATCAAGGGTTAATTAGCAGCTCCTCTTCCCTCACTCACCCAGTGTCCATCTCTGAAGGCTCCAGCATCAAGAAGGGCAGCCCTGTGTGTCAGGGCTTGGCTGCCCTGGAAAACCTGATCCTTGCTGGGCCTGCCTGGGTCCCCACTCCCAGCCAGCCCAGCCCAGCTCCCACAGGCACTGGGGACTCAGGGAGGGGATGGCTCCATCCCTGAGAACTTCAGAGCTGGACACCCCCAGGGGCTGAGCCTGCAGACCCCACTCCTGCTGTGTGCAAACACTAAATGACCCCTGATCATCCTCAACCAAAACAGCCCCTCATGCTGGAAGTGTCCCAGGCCAGGCTGGACAGGGCTTGGAGCACCCTGGGATGGTGGAAGGTGTCCCTGTCATGGCAGGGGTGGCACTGGATGGGATTTAAGGTCCTTTCCAAACCAAGGCCTTCTGGGATTCTGTGCTCTGCTTTCACCTCACACTGTGTGCCAAGAACACCCCAAAGCTGCTCTGCTGCCCTGCAGTGGTCAGGGACTGGGGTCTCTGTGTGAGGAGAGCTCTCCTCCCAGCCTGCCTTTGCCAGGCGGCTCCACAGCCCACTCCCATGGGACAGGAGTGAGCCTGCTCCAGCCAAAACCTCCTCCAGACCCTGGGGAACTGGGCCACCTTCCACACCCCAGAAATCCCCCATGCTCCAGCCAGCCACTCCCAAGAACTGCACACGCCATGAGACCATTCCCAGCACAGACAAGGGCAACCCTTCCCAGGAGCCTACTCAGAACATGAGTTTCAACTTCAAAATTTTGTTTGTGTCTTTGAATTTTTTCAGAAAAAGACTGCGGAGAGTGCATTTTGGGGGGAACTTCTGCTTGTGCCCTCCTGAGCCTGGTTTCTGATGGGTCACAACTCCTGTGGAGCCTCTGGAGTGAGTTCCACCTGAGTGGTCCAACCACTCCTTCCCTGATAGAGGCTCCTTAGGCACAGATGGGAGCTCAGTCCTAGAGTTTGGCTTTTTTAGGCCCGACCATGAGCCCTGTGAGGGTCCATCCCACAGGCTCCTCTGCCCTGGGCTGTAGCTATGATATTTTATGAAAAACCCTATTGTCAGGATTTTTCCCCTGAGAAGCTGAGAAGCCTCAAGAAAGAAATGTCAACAATAATTATCTGCTGCTGTGGAATGCAACAGGTGCAACCACATTGGTTCATGTGGATTGCTTCTACATGATGACCAATCAAGGTCCAGCTGTGTGGACTCTCCGAGCAGTCACAGGATTTTGTTATTAAATTCTTTTTCTATTCTTGTTAGCCTTCTGATACATCTTTTCTCTCTATCCTTTTTAGTATAGTTTTAATATAGTATTTTAATATAATATATATCATAATATAATAAACCAACCTTCTGAAACATGGAGTCAAGATTCCACACCTCTCCCACGTCGAGTCAAGATTCCATGCCTCTCCCACGTCCTCGTCCCCTGAGAACCCACTCGGGTTCCACAGCAACGATTGGTGACCCCAACGTGATTCGAACACGCGGCCTTCTGATGGATCTTTTCTCTCTATCCTTTTTAGTATAGTTTTAATATAGTATTTTAATATAATATATATCATAATATAATAAACCAACCTTCTGAAACATGGAGTCAAGATTCCACACCTCTCCCACGTCCTCGTCCCCTGAGAACCCACTCGGGTTCCACAGCAACACTGGGCACTGCAGCCCTTCCCAGCTCCTGCCCCTGCCAGCTTCCAGGATCTGCAACCTCCTCCTGACCCGGTGTTCTCTAAATTAAGCAGCTGTTACATCCCTTCCTTCCTTGGCCCACGGGGTGCTAAGAAGGTCACCACAGATGGGAGATTAAAGGGCTGCCAGTGCCCCCCTAATCCTGGCCAGGCAGAGCTGTCCGAGCTGATAAGGACCTGAGCAGGTGATTAGAGCCTGGAATATCTGTGCTCAGCCCTGATGGCCCCTCCACCCTGGGCTTTTCTGAGACACACAGAACATTTCAGCCATCCCTTTTTTGCTGAGCCACCTAAGGATGCTCCTCTGTGTCCTCTCACTAAGGGCACTCCCAGCCCTGTAAGGATGGACTCAGTAACAGCTATTTCCAACACTTTCCCTGCATTCCTGCAATAATGGGCATTTTCATCAGCCTTCCTTGTTCTCCAGTCACTCTCTATGTTCTTCTCTAACTGCCTGAATGACAGATATTTCCCCACTGAAATATCACCCAAGGAACAGGGAGCTCTGTAGCTCCTTCTGGAATCTACCTTTATCCACCAGTTAAGTGCAGGGAGAAGTGAAAAATGAAAGAGCAAATCATCAGCCAGCAGTGTTCAGGGGCTCAGGAGTCCTGAGGAAGGGAGGAACTTGCTGGATAAAAGACCATTCCCTCCACTTACAGTAAATACCTCGTACCAAAAGAAGGGTCCACACTTCAAAACTCTACTGCATATGCCAACAGCCAAAACAAAACTTGGAAAAATTTCTGGCAATGTTCTTTGTAAAAAAGTCTTCAATAGTAAAAATCCATGGATTTCTTCAATGCTGCTGAATCCCACAATTTCACTTGCTGAGTTACATCCTGGACTATGGAATTAGGGTACAGTAGCTGTCTTTGCCATGCAGAGCAGGGTTTTCAGTCAGGTCCTTTGTTCAACCTATCTGTGTGCCAGAATATTTTGTGTCAAAATATCCTCACTACCACCATGGGCAGGTACACTAAGCTGGAACAGAAAATGGTTACAGACAAATCTGATCAAACCAAGCTCCCTTTCTCCCTCACCTGCCTCATTCTGATTTGAAGAAGTTCAGGTGAGTATTTTCCCTGCTGTTATTTGGAGTTTCTTGGATTAGATTTCCAAATAAGATCCTTATTTACTGGATGTGGTATCTCCAGGGGTCCATCACACAGCAGCACAGCTCCTGCCTCTGTGATAAGAAGTATTATCTGATCTTGATTATTTTTTCTCTCTTCTATGCAACATCCAAAGGAACACTCCAACTGTGATAACAATTAAAATCCAAGTTCTGCAAATCCTGCTGAACTGCAAACTGAGGGCCCCATCCCTGAAAGTGCCCACAGCCAGGTTGGAGCAGCCTGAGACAGTGGAAGGTGTCCCTGCCTATGGCAGGGGGTAGCACTGGATGGTTTTTAAGGTCCCCTTCCAACTCTGTTAATCTGTAATTTCTGCTTTCATCCATCTGCCGAGGAACTAGAAGAGAAATCCACTGCTGAAAACCACACTGCTGCATCTTCCTGCCATGAACTGAGCACAGAACAAGGACACCCTGAAATCTTCACCCTCTGCTGAAGCAAACTGCAGCTTTTACTCCCCTGAAGTCCTGCTAAGCCATTCTTACCTCAAGGAAACTCCCAGCAGAACAGGCAGAGCCCTCCCTGACCTCGTGGCTCAGGAAGCACAGCAAGTTTCCAACAGGCACAGCCATTCCCAGCCAGCATTTCCCAACCCTCAGGTCATGCTACCACTGCACCTGATCCCTAAATCCTTTCCCATCCCTCCATAAAGCCTCTGCTTCAAAGAGGTGATTTCAGCTCAGCACCCTGGCCAAGCTAGGTGTGGGGGATGTTAAACTTCCTAAATTGTGGCCTGGGGACACCCCTGTACCCTGTGGGGATGGGAACTCCTCTGTCCTGCCCTAAGCACCGACAAACACAGCCCTGACAAGGAAATACCACGGGAATGTTTCCTTCCAGCCCAAGTGCCAGAGTCTGCTCTGCTGCCCCTGGCAGAGCCAGCAGCAGAGGTCTGACCCACCCCTGGCCCCCAGCCCCACACAGCAGCTCTGCACCTTGCCTGCCCCAAGCACAGCACTTCCAGTGATGGTTTTAACTTTGGTATTTCCCAGATTCTCTGCTGCCTGGTATGTAACTCTGAAACTTCCCATTAGGTGTTAGCAGGTTCTCTTCACAGGGTAGTTAGACAAAGCAATCCCTTCCCAGCTGGAGAGTCAAGGACAACCTTTATCCAAAGAGCACAAACAATGCAAAGAGAAGAGGGCAAGCCAGAGGGCTGAGACTTCATGACCTGGAACTGCAACTGGAAAATTGAACCCAGTATGCAGATGAACCAAAACTGATAAAAGTGTAAAAACTCCTGACCAGGATCCATCTTAAATTCAGGGTACAGCCCTGACCAGGCTCTTGTGCTGCCCAAGGTGTGTCCTTTTAAGGCCTTTCAATAAACACCTATTTTGTCCATTTAGCTCTGTCTAGTCTCTGCTCCAGATCAGCCTGTCAAGGCATCACCACCTGCCTCTCCCTGCACTCCCTTGCTCTGGGATGAGCCCAGCAGAGCCAGGAGCAGAGTTCACCTCCAGGTTATCCTAGGTCACACTCGTTTTCACCTCACCACGACAAACTGCAAACAGAACTTCCAGCAGCAACACAGGCAAGGAATCTGAAATGCAGACATGCCCAAACCCGTGTCCAGAACAACCCACAGGGTGTAATCACACACTCAAAGAAGCACAGAATTAGGCTGGGAAAGACCTTTGAGATCACTGAGTCCAACCTCTGACCCAACACCATGGCACTGAGTGCCACATCCACACCCTCCCTGAGCACCTCCAGGGACGGTGACTGCACCACCTGCCTGGGCTGAAAGTGACCCAACTCCATCACCAGCAGCACAGGGGACAGGGGCAGGTTCTCAGCACACCCACCAACCTCTGACTCCCTGAACACTCACACGAGGCCAGGGTGAGGGAAATCAGCCTCTCCCAGCAGGCTCCAAGGGAGGAATCCTCAGAGTGCCCCCAGAACCAAGGTTCTGTACAGCTCCTCTCCTGCCAGGTGGGTGCTGCCCCAAATCCCAGGGCTGTGTCCCCCAGCTGGCAATCCCAGGGCTGTGTCCCCCAGCTGGCAATCCCAGGGCTGTGTCCCACCCAGCACACCCAGGAGCACCCCCAGGGTCACTCACCAGGGCTGGCTGGGCACTCGGGCTCTGTCACTGTCCCCGAGCCCGCAGCGGGAGCAGGCGCAGCTCCTCTCTGTGGCTCTTCACCCTGCAGGAAGCAGCACATGGAGGAGGGTAAGCAGATAATCCACGACTTTCTGGGAGGCTGTGCAGTGCTGGGAAGCAAAGCTGCTGCTGTCTGCAAGGATCAGAGCCGGGACTTTCTGAGCTAAGACTCTGAGCTGCTTAGCAGGGAGCTGGAAGCAGAGCAGACAGAGGTGGTTGTGTTCCCAGGGCTGAGCACTGGGGGGTTGTTTCAGGCTGGCTCAGGCACCAGAAATCCCACAAAAACTGCTCCATCAGGTTAATGCTCACAGAGGACAAGGAAAGAGGCAGGCAGGAATTTTTGGTCACCATGGCTCAGGGAAAAAACAGAGTTTCTTCAAAGTGAAATATCCCACAGTACAACTTTTTAATAGTTTTGTTCATTTATTTATTTAATATTTGGAAAATATTACATTTTGAAACTGAAGATTTTACTTTGGGTTAGGCCAACTTGAAACTATTCCTTGATGGAATTAAAACATTCTGCTTTAAGTCAGTTCCTCTGTGTCCCCTGAGATCTTCCTGGAACTTTAAATTAAGGTGCTTGCCTTTCCCTGCCATGGCTGAGATACCTGGCTGACCTGCCCACATGAGAGATGTACTAGCTGGGGACAGAACCAGGATTCAGAAGTGGAAACTGCAGGACTTTTACAGGCATTTTTTGGCTGGGTCACCCTCAGCACCCACTGGCAGAAGCTCCTGGTGCAGTGGGGTTGGTCCAGACAGGGTGTCCAGGGATGCTCCTCAGAGGGAAGGGTGCAGAGCATGGATGCTCAGCTCTTTGTGCTCCTAAGGATGTTAAATTAGACCTGGGTGAGGTCTCAGAAGTTGACTGATAACCTGGAGTGAAAGCAGAAAAGAGGTGCCACAGAAAAACCTCACCAAGAGCAAAACCAAGGGAGCTGGAGAAAGGCCACCTTCCACTGTCCCAGGCTGCTCCA
>VYZP01008301.1:45681-60845 GCA_013400635.1 Hypocryptadius cinnamomeus | reverse complement strand
GTGGCCCGTGAGGGCGCCGCGGGGGTCCCCGAGGAAGTCCGAACAGCCCCTCACTTGTCCGTGGCCCGGCCTAATCTCCGCAGCGGGGCGGGCACGGTCCGGCAGCCAAATCCCGGTCAGCTGAGGAGCTCAGGCGGGCTCGGGGAGGTGGTGAGCGGAGCGGAGCTGAGCTCCGGGCGGCAGGAGGGAGGGATGGCGCCCCGGCACACGGTAACCGCCCGTCCTTGTCTTTAGTTGCGGGAGGCTGCGGGTTCTGCGCGGAGTTAGAGAAGGACAGTGCATGTTACACAGTGTAAGAGGTGGGAAAGCGCCCTGAGGCTGCTGTGAGGCTTTATTGAAGTTGGACATCCCTGTCACAAAAAAGTTCGGAACCGTTGAGGAGAGTCCCAATGGGCGGGGAGAAAAAAACTCAATCAAACAAAAAAACAACCAAAAAAAGTAAAGCTGTGTCTTGATGCATTAGTAACTTCAGTTCTTTGGCACCTTTTTTTTTTCTGTAACGTAGTTTATTAAATTTTGCAAAGGAAATCTAATTCAGCCCATGCTCAGAATGGAGCACCAGCCCCTGCTCAGAGGGTCTAGCTCGCCCTGCAAGGTAAGCAGAACCATCCTGAAGGTGGATCCTGCAGGGAGTTTGTGGTTTTAGCAGTGATGTACAGATGTGAAACGTGCGGGAATTTCGTGTTAGCTTTTTAATAGAAATACATTAAGAGATTAGACTTGTAAGGTTTTGTGCTTTCCTTGGACACCTGGCTGTGTTAGAAAGTGGAAGCTATAAAAGCAGCTTTCTGATTCTCATGTTTTGCACTGAATACAAGTTGGATTTTGTTTGTGTCATGTTTTTGGAATGAAGTGAACGCCCTTATAAATTGTCAGGAGTTCAGAACACATGAGGCTGTTATCTGTGCTCTCTCCAAACTCCAGTGTGAGACAGCATACCAGTGTCATGAGCCCAGCTGATTTGGGCAGAAAGAACAAAAAATCTGTCATAATAAAATCTAAGTTATATGATGTATGTTCATTATTTTGGGTTGTTTGTTTGTTTATTTTCTGTCCTCTCTAGATTCCCGGTTGTACCCATAAAACACACAAAATAGGTTTACAGTACTTAGTTAATATAAGGGTCTGAGTGTGCAGTGCCAGTATTTACCACATCAGTTTTGGTTTTTTCTACCATACTCACTGCAGCCCTTACTTATAACTCTTAATTCATTCCTTTAGTTGACATTCAGAGAAACACTTTTTATTCTTGGAAACTGTAAGGAAATGTTAATTGGATTTTACTTTAATAAGATCAATTTCAACTTGCAAATTTCAGGAAGGGAGGGAGGGAGGAAAGAAGGAAGAAAGTTTTATGAATTATCTTTAGGAAGGGCACAGCTCTGTCAGAATACAGTACAGTATCTGGAATAACTCAGCATTTCTGGGAACTCGACCAAGAATGAGAATGATGAAGAATTAGTCTACATACTTTGCAATAAGAAATTCAGGGAGTACAAGTTTATTAAAAGAAATATGTATAGCCTTTATATATGAAGGAAGGGGAAATTTGATCACTGAAGTCTCTTTAATATAGGAGACATTGTTGTGTCCAGCTGAAGTTAATCAATAAGATACTCTGAGATTAAATTAGGACCTCATTTAAAAGGAAAGGTTTGCTAGACATTTGAACTGGATGTTATTTTTAGTATGATCATATTCAGTAAAAAGTAAACTCAGAGAGCACCGCATGAGAATATCGAACACTGTATAAATCTTTGGAGATATCTGGCCATGGGGCCTCATCCAAAGTATGGTTTATGACCAGTTAGATTCTTGAGATTTGAATGTATCACAGCAGTAGTTTGTGTTGACCTTAAAACCTGTGAATCTGCGATGCTAGTTTGTAAATACTGATTTGAAACTGTAATTAGGTCATAGATATTGAAAAATTTAAAAAATACATGCCAATAAACTTTGAATTTAATATTATTGCCAGTGAACAAATTATTGTGATTGAGGTACTAAGGCTTTGCACCTGCCAACTTGCAGACATCGAGTAATCATTTTAGGGATTTAAAATATTGCTTGGAGGAAATAAAACATTGTTACTTCTCACATCTTGGTTAAAATGTGACTCACAGAAATTGAGATTTGGTTAATTCTTATACTGAGTCGTTGTGACTCTAGCACCAGACGTAAACAGTCCTAGCATTCTTTCATTAAAAACAGACACTGTGAGCAGTGTGGCTTATGCAAAAAGCATTTACTCAGTTTCTCATAACAGCTGTAATGGTTTTGTTGCCTACACTTAATCTGGAGACTTGTAATTGTGGTATTTCTAAAGGCTGTTAATGATCAGGGCCAAAAATAGCCTGAAATGCTTCTCCTGCTGCAGGTGTTCAGGAGTTCAGGCTGGTTTTTAAACAAATACTTTGACTGCTCCAAACTAAATACATGATGTATTTCACCATAATTTTCTTTTAGATATTACATATGTGTGGGCTCAGGGTCCTGTCTCTTTTCATGCCCATGATTTTCTTTTGCTCCCCAGCTCCCCAGCTGGACGTTGTTCCTGGCTGTTTGTGCTGTTGGAATTGGAGGCACCTTTCAGTATGGGTACAATGTCTCTATTATCAATGCACCCACGCAGGTAAAACCTCATCTTTTGTTCACTGTTTCCTCTCTGAACTCGGCCACAGGGCTAAATGTGCTTTTGCTGTGATCACAGTGGGAACTGAAGCACTCTTCCTCTCATGTGAAGGAATCTTGCTCATTTCCTACGTGGTTTCATTTGCATTTCTTTGTGAGTACCTCTAGTCAGAGCTGTTCTGTGTCAGACAGAAGTGCCAATTAGGCCACATAAATACCTTTGTTATTAGAAGAGTTAACTGAATAAGTAATACATTTTTTGGTTACTAAAATCACCCAGAATACTAAGGGTAGAATAGACCAGAACATTTTCAGTTGGAAGAGACCTACAATGACCATCTAGTCCAACTACCTGTCCACTTCAGGGCTGACCAAAAGTTAAAGTATGTTACTAACAGCAATGTCCATTTGGAGCATTGACCACTTGTCTGGGAAGCCTGTTCTTCTGTTTGACCACCCTTTCTGTAAGACATCACCACTGTTTCTCCCAATGTCAAGCTTAAACCTCCCCTGGCACAGCTTTGAGCCATTCTCATTCTTTCTATCACTGGGTAACAGGGAGAAAGCATAGTTACTATTTACAGATGTCCATCACAAGGCAGATTACTGAAAAAGTCCTTCTTAGGGAATTAAAATGTTCCATCTGGAGTGGCTGAGTATCTTGTAGGTGTTTTCACTTGTTACTTGAGCGTTCTTCGCTGTAGCCTCCAGGATTCTGCATATTTTGTGGATGACTCAAGGATCTGAGCAAATGTTCTTGTGAAAGCGATGGGTATCAGTTTTTGCTACCAGCTGATTTATTTGCTTGGGAAACTGTGAAGACTGAATTTGCTTCAACGTTGTATGCTTTTTACAGAGTTTAAAAGGAGCTGTTTGTGAAAGGACATGTCATATGCTGGGAACAGAGGGAGAGTCCAAGAAGTTTGTTCTTCTGTAATCTTTGTTTGCAGGCAAAGAACAAGAGCCTCTGATTACAGATACATGCCAGTTCAAGAGTTTCTGAAGGCAAATTTTAGAAAACCAAGCATGTGGAATAACAGCTTCAAAGTTCTGACACATGAATACTGTAAGGTGGAGTATTATTAGAGTTGAAAAAGGGATTTTACTCTTTTGGATTACACTAAGGTAGGGAGATTTATATCAAGTGTCAGAATGAGTCCTCTAACAGTAAAATTTTTTAGGTTGCAAGGCCTCTGTGCTGTGAGATGTCCCTAAAAACAGTAGGGCCAGCCATCCACCCTGTTCCCCTCCTTGTTCAGAAGGACCTCAGAGCTCTCGTGGCAGTGCATGTCAGGGTTGTGTTTCCCCTCTGCTGCAGCACCTGAGGCAGGGCACAAAGCAGAGCTGCTCAGCAGCCTTTGAGGCGTGTGGGGAGTAGGAAACACAAAGTCTTCCTTGTAGTCAAGGAAGATTCTGCCAGTCAGGTGACATGTCTTAGAATTAACTCCCAGAATTGATTTTCAGGATTGGGATGCAAGTTATTTGTAGTGCTGTGTGTAGGGCTGTATAAAATGCTACACATTCATCACTCTTTTCTACTGCAGCATATACACAAGTTCTTAAACGAGACCTGGAGTAGTCGTTATCACAAGGAGCTAAATCCAGATTTGCTGACTTTTCTCTGGTCTGTCATTGCTTCTATCTTTTCCCTCGGAGGCCTGTGTGGAGCCCTGATTGGAGGCAGCATGGCCATACGTCTGGGCAGGTCAGTAGCAGCAGCAGGCATATGAAAGCATGTTTGCTTTTCCTACCTTCCCACTGGAATAGAAAGTAAATAAATGGGAAAAGAGTGGGAGAAAAGAGTACCTTGGTGAAAGTGAAAGTTTTTTCACTTTAAAACTGAGTTTCCTAGTAGAATTTTACAGTTTATTCCAATGTCACTTTCAAGGATAAGCCCTGAATTATGACTTTTGTCTTAGTCTTTGCATTACATTTACTGAAATCTGAGTGGGAGAATGCACACAGAGTGTGTTGGAAACATGAGGCTCCCCCTGACACATTTGCAGCCCTTGTGCCAGTAAGGACGTGCTGCTTCATCTGTTGCACTTCATTTGTCTAAATGAAGAAACCCCACTCCCACCTTGTCAGGCATTTCTGTCATATTTATACATTATTCTTATGTTTAGACATTTTAAAAACATAAGCAGTTGTATCAGATATCTGGGTTTTCTGGGTTTCCAGGGAATAACATATTTCTTCAGAATAAAGTCCATTTATCCCCGCATTGTTATCAGAAAAGAAAACTGTTTAAAAACCCACATTATTACAGATTTCTATAATGTCTGGTTGAGGTGGGTTGTTTTTTGTTTTGAGGGTTTTTTGTTTGTTTTAATAAGTTTTTATTTGTTCTGTGGTATTGTTATTATTATTATTATTATTATTATTATTATTATTATTATTAATTTTGTTCCTCCTTTTTAGGAAAGGAGCTCTTTTGATGAATAATATTATAGCAATACTAGCTTCCATTTTAATGGGGATCAGTTTTCCTACAGGATTGTTTGAGTTACTGATTGCTGGAAGGTTTTTGATTGGCATAAATTCAGGTGAATGATTTCTTATTCCTACTATCAATAATCTATGGTGAATGATAAGTTATTGTTATTTCTGATCTTTTAGGTTGTATGATGAAAATGTTCTGTAGTTTTGCTTGGAATCTGAAGGCAGCTAAATGAATAGGAAATTAATTAAGTCCCATTTTGTATGTGTTTTGGTTTAGTAACTCTTTGCAGAACAATTCCTATTGATAGGAAAATGTTTTTTCCATTTACTTGCAGGTATTGGGCTCTGTGTGCAGCCTCTTTATATTGGGGAGTTTGCCCCAAAACACCTAAGAGGTGGCCTGGCCATGGGGACTTCCATCTTTCTGACTGGGGGAATTCTGACAGGACAAATAATTGGTTTGAGGTAAGAAATATTTGAGGGTTTTTTTCCTGTTTTGTGTTATTCCCGTATAAAGAATTCCAATTTCCTACAGCTCATTGCAGAACATTCCTTGTGCCATTGTAGCATTAGAATTCACACAAGGTCCCCCTGGGAGAAGAAAATCCTGCTTGAGTCACCTTATTCCTACAGCTGCCAGCCATCAGTGCTGTCTCCTGAGGGGAGTAGTGTCAGTTTAGATGGGTCACCAGAACAGCATCAGTAAAGCAGCCACATTTGAGCTGAGTTCATGTTTTCTGCCAGTTTCTTGCTGGAGACAGTGGATGTTGGCAAGGACTTGAGAGCAAAGGACTCACATTTCTGTATCACAGCACTAGCACTGCTTTTGTCCCCTGTGTGATCAGAGGAAGTTGCTCAGGCCTTCATCCAGCTGGAACTTAGAAGTTTCAAGTGCAGAGACTGCACTAAATAGTAACCAATAGCTAATTATTATATTTCTTTGCCTTCTTTTTCCACGTTTCTCCCAGAGAATTATTGGGTGGAGAAAAGCATTGGCCTCTGTTGCTATCCAGCAGCTGTATTCCAGCATTAGCCCAACTGTTATTCCTTCCATGGTTTCCTGAAAGTCCCAGATATCTTCTTATTGACAGAGGTGATGAGCTGAGCTGTGCCAAAGGTAATATTCAGCATCTATACTTTCTGTTCTCCAGAAGGGTACAATGAATATTTTGGGTTCCAGATTCTCCTTTTATCTTTATCCACACAGCACAGTTGTATCATCTAGTCCTTTTGGCCCATGTTTTTCCTCCAGTGAGCTTATATGGAAGAAGGCATTGTGGAACTCAGGAACCCATTATGGGTTATGCACAAAACTTTATTATCCTGTTTCAAATATAAGTTCATTGTCTGGAGCTCCAAGCTGATTACTCTCAGTGGAAAGTTCATTATCAGGATCATCAAAGCTCCTACTCTTGACCTTAAGAAGACAGATTGTCACTTGATATATATTTAATAAGGAAGATTTTAGAGGAACTGATGCTGCATAGTCTTTAAGTTTTAAGACTATTTGTAAAGATTTTAGTCTGGGATCCAAATGACTTCTGATTATATTTGCCTTAGGAGAAGGATTTTCTGTCTTTGCTGCAGCTCACTAATGGCATCCCATTGGCAACATTAAAGTTGGGGCCATAACAAAGGACTCGATATCTGCCTAGAATTTAAGCAAAACTTACCAAACTGGTAAGAATGTCCTTTAAGAAAAAGACTATTTGAAGGTCTGAGGTTCAGATACAAAATATTTTGCCTGATGAATATTTCAAGGTCAGATATTCCTCTAAGAAGAAAGAAAGAAATGCCACAGAATTCTCCAAATCCACCACAGCAAAAAATGTTGAAAAACCAGCAAGGAACAAGCAAGTCACAAAGCAAATTTTTAATATCCTAGCAAAAGCCAGGCCATTATGGAAAGAGATTATTTCCCAGGAGTTGTGGTTAATAGATAAATGTAAATTATTTTTTTGTATTTGTAGCTTTGAAACGATTTCATGGCTCCTCAGAGTATCGAAGGGAGATGGAAGACATCCAGCGGGAATGCTTTGCCTTAGATGGGGAGAAACCCAAGAAGCCCTGGCAGTTATTCACCGACCGTGCTGTGAGATGGCAGCTCATCACTGTCATCGTGATGACAATGGGCCAACAGCTCAGTGGCATTAATGCTGTAAGAGTTCATATGAACAAACAGCTTAAATAATTATTTCATTTCCACCTGGTTTTCAACCATTTATTAACACAAAAGATCCCCATAGAGAAACTCAGAGAAATGGGATAAATGGGAGAGAGTGTCCTTGCATTATTTTGGTGTTTCTCTTTCATTTTTTTTTCTCATTCCTGGTATGCAAACTTTTCTAAAGAATGACTTGATACTTCCTCTGAAAAACATTCCTCTGAAAAAGTAAATAAAGGTGGATCAGCTTATCCCAGTGTGTCTGGTTTAAGAATATAAAGCATATTCAGTAAGTTGAATAATCCTCTTGGCTTTTATGATAGCAATATGTTTATTTAGACATTAACTTAACAGATTGTTATTGCTGCTAATGTTGAATTAGTAACTCACAACATAAAATACACTGATCTATATGTTTAGTATGAACATGACTTTGTTTCCAGACAATGTTTTAAATACCAGAAAAACCTCATTGTTTGTTTTTGTTTTTTTTTTTTTCTGTTGTAGATTTATTTCTATGCAACTTACGTTTTTGAACAAGCTGGGATCGTGGCAGAAAAAATCCCGTATGTGACACTCGGCACTGGAGTTTGTGAATGTCTCACAGCCCTCTCCTGTGTAAGGAGCAGTTTGTTCTACCTCCCAGTACAAACAGTAATGATTCTTCTTGAAGAATATTGGTAAAAATGAGATCAGTATATTAACAGAAGATTGTATCTTGTCCACAGGGTTTGCTGATAGACTATGTGGGAAGAAGATGCCTTATCATTGGGGGTTATCTCCTCATGACGCTCTGGTGCACTGTTCTCACCTTCTCTCTGACTTACCAGGTGCAAAGGACTCGTTCCTGTTACCCAGTGTGACTGAGGAGTGAAAAGGGCACATAGTGACACAGTAAGGGGGAATGGGTTTAAACTGAGAGTAGGGTTAGATCAGGTATCAGGAAGAAATTCTTCCCTGTGAGGGTGCTGAGGTCCTGGCACAGGGTGCCCAGAGAAGCTGTGGCTGTCCCATCCCTGGAAGTGTTCAAGGCCAGGTTGGATGGAACTTGGAGCAACCTGGGATAGTGGAAGGTGTCCCTGCCCATGGCCAGGGGTGGGATGGGATGAGCTTTAAAGCCCCTCCCAGCCCAGCACACACTATGATTACATAATTCTATGATATGATGTAGTAAAAATCATGGAATGAACACTATTTAATTTCTCTGAAGCATAACTTTTAAATAAATTATCTGTAAAAGAGTAGTGAAAGACTGCTGGTCTTAATTGAAATAAAATACAGAAGGAAACATAACTGTTAAGCCAGACTTTAGAACTGGATTATCAAAATCTGAAGTAAACCTTCTCATTGTCTTGTTTCAGGAGCTGTACTCCTGGGTGCCTTACATGAGCATGATGTGTGTATTTGCCTTCATCTTGAGCTTTGGGCTGGGCCCAGGTATTGCACTGGAACATGTGTGAGTGGGGGAAGGTCTGGGAGGGCTGGGGTGTCACACAGGCAAGAGGCCTTTGCACACAGCTGCTGCTGCTCTGGCTGAGGAACCCAAGTGAGGCCATCCTGTAGCCCACAGCTGAGGTTACCATGCACTATTCTGGGGCAGCTATGTGTGAGGGAGGGCTTAGTTCTGTCCTTCAGAGCACAGGGGTTCTACACTTGTCAGAAGGGGCCTGCTCCCTGATCTGTGCTGCTGAAATGGGGCTGTGCTTTAGTGGGAAACCTGCAAGGGCAGTACCCTTAGAATTGTGCTGTTAGGAATTATAATAGATCAGCTAATGGCATATTCAAAAGCAAGTCAATCTTTTGTAGTATTGGAAATACCTCAAATGGGCATTTAGCACAGCTCTCTCTGTTCTGTTTCTGAACCATCCTCAGGTGGCATAACAAACACCCTGACAGCTGAGTTATTTGTGCAGTCCTCACGTCCTGCTGCCTACATGATTGCAGGGACTGTGAGCTGGATTAGTTTCTTCACAGTTGGAATGCTCTTTCCCTTCATAGTGGTGAGTATGCACAGCACAATTTCCATCTCACCTGCTCCCAGGTTCCATCCCATTGCTTGTATTGTATTATATACACTTGTATATGTAACTGACACTTGACCAGGATGCACTCTGCCCCTCAAATGAGTTTAACTAGATTCAGTCCCTCCTAAAAGTATTTTTTATACATCACAAACCCCAGTATAACATGATAAATGAAAAGTAAAAGGAATGCACTGAAGGACAATGTTCATGTTCAGACTAAAAAACCAGAGAAGGTATCAAGAGCAGAAGAACTTAATCAGGTACTGAGATTTAGATAACATTTTTAATAGTGCTTTGTGCTTTTATGTCAAAGTAGCATTGAGGTGATACCTGTGGCCAGCAAGTCACACCTCTGAGAACTTGCTGAACTGACAGAGTTCTGTAAGCAGAAGATTATTAGGAAAGGCAAGACAGGCTTTCATCTCCAGCTTTGTATTTTTAGTTTTAGCACATATTCTTGACAGCAAAACCTACAGAAACAGCATGCAGCTGGGTATCTGGATCTGCCTGTCCTTTCTTCATGGCTGAGCTCTGCTTCTCAGTAAGACAGTTGGGTTTTTTTAATGTACAGCATTGAAAAATATTAACATTCAGAGAAACTTAAATTATATAATCTTAAAAGTATGTGACAGCTAAGTAGCAAATGTTGACTTCTAGATTGTGACATTTGACTGTTTAAATGGTTTATCTTATTTTTAAAATAAAAGTCTACTGCACAGCACTTGACAGTCTTTTATCTAAAAAGTTACAGGTAAAGATTAGGTTAAATGACTCCTTTTAGAAAAACATCTGAGCAGCAATGTTAAGTGTAAATGGAAACAAAAAGCTTATTTTCTCAAACCTACTCTTATTACACTTGAAATATGTTGCAATCACATTTATTTTCAGAATGGACTGAAGCAGTATTGTTTTGTGGTGTTCTTACTGGAGTGCTTCTTTGTTGCTGCTTTCATCTTCCTCATAATTCCTGAGACAAAAAACAAATCCTTTCTGGAAATCAAAAAGGAATTTCACAAGCTTAATTTTGGAACAAATGCCAGGAAAAAGGAAACGGAGCTTTATGAAAGAAGGCAACTTCAAGATGAATTTTTAAAGACTTCTGCATAAATTCACAAATGCAACAGAACTTCAGTGAGAATTATGAGCCTTGTAATACATGATCAAGTGGCTTATTAAATCTTCCTGTGTATTTAGAGGAAGTGTAACTAAAGGCAAGTTAGTACTGCTGAAACACTGTTAAAACATGTATTGCTGAAATATGATTAACAACATACTGTATTATCCACAGAAAACTTGATCTTCAGCTGTAACCTGGTGCTGTAGGGATGCAGAAATGCCAGGGATGTTCAGTAAGCCCCTCTGGCAGATTTCTGCAGATAATTCAGTGACATTTGTATTTCAAAGCTCTGTCTTCAGCTTGGGTCATTGGGCATATCCAAATGCTTTGCTGAGTGTAACATCCTGAGTTCTTGTTAAAACCCACACAAGAACTGATAACTGAAAACTGGTATTTGAAACATTCCAGTTTATGTAGAGATAGTGGTATTTAGTTTCTGTTTTTCCAGTTATGTAACTTTGAAAGCCTTAAAGACATTCCTCATCCAGTCCTACTACTGTACTGTGCAATGAAAGTACAGCACCTCTCTGATTACTGGTGTTTGTAATAAAAACTTGTATCCTGATAAAAGACTGACTGGAGTTTCAATTTGGGTATTTTTTTCCCCTAACCTACCATCTTAACATTTTAAACTGTGCAACAGGGTAAAACTACTTCTAGTTTTGGAGGTTAGTTCCCATCAGACTGAGATTTACATACCAAAAAGCATGAAGTAGCAGAGAGGACAGATGACAGGAAATAAATACTTTTAACCTTTAAACTACAGGGAGCCTGTAGGACATGCCGAATGAGCCTTCTGCCCGCTCTCCAGTATTTTTTCATGGACTCTTTTTCAACTTAAAATAAATTCTTCACATGTTAGGAAGTAAGAAATCTCACATCTGGAGTTTGTGTGCCTCTCTGATATTTGTTTCCATATCTGCCACTGCCAGGACAGTGGCCCACCTTACCCAGTACAATTTTTCCTGGCTGTAAGCATTTCCAAATGCCAGCTGTTACCCAAGTGCTGCAGCAAGCATGGGATTTCTTTTATATTTATTTTCCTCCCTCCTCTCAGAATTAAAGCATTTAATGGAAGTACAGGAAACAAACACCCTTGGTCTGATTTTGGTAACAAAACCATTTGTTTAATTGAAAATAACACTAACTCTTAATAGCTAAGAAGGCAACATCAGGAAGGGATCTTCTTGGCCTTAAGTTTATCCTCTATGTTTGCAAAATACTTCATTTTTGCTAGCAGCTTCTTGGCTTCTTGAAGATCATCTGAAATGAAATAAAACATTACTGGTTTACAGAGGGAGAGGTGAATTTGCATTTTCAAAATGAATCTCAATGTTTCAGTGACAGCACCTGTTTTAGTACCAAGAGTTGTGAGCTGCAAGGACTCACACTATTAAAAGCACGCTGCCTATTGTTTTAACCTTGGATGGTTTGGGAACATCTCAGCTCAAATGTTCCACAAAACCTGTAACAATGAAAAATTTGGAAAAGAAATGTGAATTAATATCCTTTAATATCCTGTAAAGTGGCTGCAGTATTGATCTACCACTAGGCAAGACAAATGTTTTTTTAAAAATGTGTATAAATAGACCAACTGACATAACTGAAAAATGTAAATGAGGAGGAGTCTGCTCTGGACAGTGCCAATTCCAAAACTGATATTGAAACAATTTCTGCTCAGTTAAAGGGGAGGGTGCTTTATGATCTACAGACAAAGGCAACACAGTCCTTCTCATGGCACAGAGTAACAGAATGTAACTCCTCACAGGCAGGCCCAGCCAGCACCGCTGTGTTGTTTACAGTTACACACACCCACCCCTGACAAACCTGCAGCATTCTGGACCTGGCACACAACCACAAAGGTTTCTTCCCAGCTTCAGAAGCTTGGGAATGGTTCAAGCTTGTGCCTATCCATTGGCTGTAGAATCAAGTTATGTTGATTATTGCACAGGAAGTCCCCAAAACCTTGTGCTGAACAGGCCTTTACTTGCCACAGAGCTGCTGTGGTTTTCACTGCAAAGAACAGCAATCACTGCTCTGCTGCAGCTCCAGGACTGCAGAACAACATCTCCCAAATTCAAGTGTGAAACCTCAGCATATGTCTGAGATCACGTCTGTCCTTCCCAGCATTCTGGGAAACACAAAAACAATTTCTTAGCATCTACATTCCCACAAAATGATTATTTAGATGAATGGAACTTTTGTACTGGACTTTGCTTTTAATGTGAGGTCCTGAATTTCCCAAATCAGCAGGAATGTCAGTTTACAAGTACTTATTCTAAATACCTAACAAAGAACCCTTGTCAATGCAGTATTTCTATTCCATAGCTCAGAAAATTATTTGCCAGTAAGAGAATGTGGAGCTTTAAGCATTTGACAGGTATGTAAGGCAGCTAAAAACTTCATAAAATCAGGTACCTCTTTCAAAAGCTGCAGTCACCTCTCTGGTCAGTTCTTCTTGTTTAACTGCAAAACAAATTATTTCATTAACTTTTTGTTATACTTAGGACATTTGATACCACTGCATTCTGAATGCCTTTCTGGTGGGAAAGTTCATTGCTAGTTTCAGCCTTTGGGAGCCAAGTGAGTTTTTCATTATACTGCTGTCAATGTTATTTTAATTATCATTTGAAATATGTATTTTTTCATTTAAGCAGGTATACTGACAGCAATTCCAATGCATATCAATGGTCACTAATTTCCCAACAATCTAACTTATTTTTGGTATATCAGTTTACCCTACTACAGTTAACTTTCTCCTGTAATACCCAGTTTTTATTCTAGTTATTGTAATTGCTTTTTGCATGTAGCTGTTATTGAAAAGAATTAAATATATCAGTAAACCAAATGTTTTTGGTATCATCAACAATATAAAAAGAAAGTTGCTTATGTAAGGAGAATAACCACTTAATATAATGGCTGCCAGATGAAGAAGGTGAAAGAACTACAATGCATAAATAACCATAAGAACTAGAACTGTATAAATAACATTATTCAGTATGGTCAGACAAGCATTTTATTCAACTTTATTCTGACAGGTTTTTTCTTTAGAACAATTGACTAACCTGATGAAGGTTGAGTAAATTCCTTTTTATTGTGTATATATATTTATTTTGACATCAGAATAGGTTCTGCTGTACAAATGTTCTCAAGACAGGTGTGATGTTTAGGTGCACAAATAGGTAAAGACAACATTGGAAAAGAGGGGAACAAGGCAGAAGCTCTTGGAGTGAGTCAATTCCAGATTAACACAAATTGAAGACATTACAAGAAATATACCAACACAGTTTAAAGCCTTCAGACTCATGTATTACACAAGATTCAGTGTATTAGTTCTGTACAAATCCCTCAAGTCATAACCTACCTCTAACTGAAGTTTCAATTTCTTCAAGGTTATCCTTGTTTTTGGACTCTGCTAGTTTCTCATTAATTTCCATGATTTCCATAAGGAACGCTGAGTCTGCATCACAGTCTGTCTCTTTTGCTGGCTCCACTCCACTCAGCTCCAGCTGGCAGAGGAAATGGGAATTTGAAAATAAATATTCCCACATCCATTTCTATGGAAACTATTTTCTTTAATATTAAGTCTCTTAGTGGGGCATACTCAGATTCATATTCGATAAACCTACAGTGCATTGAGTCAGTCTGAAAATTAACTCCATACATAGGCTGACCATAAAAATCAGTAGTTACCCAAACCAAAGAAAACATAAAAAAGGCTGCTATGGGCCAGACTAAAATCCTGAATGAACAGCCATAGCCAAACACCATGTGTGATCTGAAAGACAAATTACTGTAAGATGAGTGGCAAATGAGATAATACGCTGATTAATTTTTGGACAAACTTGTTTCTGGTCTCCCTTCAATCTCTGGTGATCCTCTTCAGGGGAATGCAAATTAGCACATTAAGGACTGAATGGAGGGTGGGATCCCTACCAGCCCCCAGGGTTAGTCACAGAACACTGCAATACCTAACGGAGACCTTACTAGATAGAGGCCCCGGCTCAGAGGGTTCAGCAGGGTCTGGTAGGCCTTGTTGATCAGGGAAGAGTGTTGCTCAGAGTAGTACTGCTCTTTCTGCAAACGGATGGCAAATAATTGGAAGCTAATAACAAGTGGCAAAATACACTTTGTTACATGTGGAACACCAGCGTCCCCACACCAGTCCGTGTGTGAAACGGAGAAGGCTCTGTGGACCTGGGAGCTGTGGCACTGCACTCAGCTAAGGCCTGACGAACCGCAGCGGGCCCTCATCGTCCGCCTCCACCGCAAATCCATGGCAGAGCCTCTTCTGAGCACCGAAAGACAAACACAGGCGAATCCCCTCGCTCCCCGAGCGGGAGAGACGTGGGGACTCGACACTGCGACCCCGCCGCGCAGCCCAAGGCTAAAGGCGAGTTCCTCCGGCGGTCACCGAGCCCCGCGGGCCCCTCCCGGCCCGGCTCCCCCGCCCGGCCCGGGGCTCACCGGCGGCCTCTGGCCGAAGCGGTCGGGGTGCACGGCGCGCTGCAGGCTCCGGAACCGCCGCTGCAGCTGCCCCGGGTCGATGCGGAAGGAGCGGTCGCTGCAGGACACAGGGCGGGTGAGACCCGCGGCCGGCCGGGCTCGCGGCCGCCCCGCCCACACTCACCAGTCCATCAGGCGGAATAGGTCAGGCCGCGGCACCGGCGGCTGCAGAGCCTGGCAGCCGGGGCAGAAGTGGGGCGCCCCATCGCTGCTAGGGAGCGGAGCTCCGCAGCTCCAGCACGGCGGCCCCGGGGCGCGGCCCAGCGCGGCCCCGCGGAGC
>VYZP01008301.1:863-45109 GCA_013400635.1 Hypocryptadius cinnamomeus | reverse complement strand
CGCGGCCCGACGGCGCGAGCCCCGCGAGCCCCCAGAGCCGTGAGTTCGGGTCCCGCTCCGGCCCTTCCCCGCTCCCTCCCCTGCCCTCCTCTCCCGGCCCGGGGCCGCCGCAGGCTGCTCCCCCTGCTTCTCCCGGGACGGGCGCGCGGTGCCGCCGGGCACGAGGCGCAGTGCTCAGTGGGGACGGCGGGGCCGTGGTGCCGGTGTCGGTCCGGGGCAGCAGGGCCGCACGGTGCGAGGCGGCTGCTGGGGCCTGGCGCCGCCGTCTGAGCGTTCAGAGGGAGTTTCGGGTTGGATGCGAGGGAAAGCTCCTGTGTGGAAAGAGCTGCACGGGTCAGAGGTGGGGTCAGCATCCCTAGAGGGGTCCCGCAGCCATGTGGATGCGGGAGCAGGGGACAGGGGCACGGTGGCATTGGCTGTGCCGGGGAAGCGGTGGGATTCCATGGCCTCTCTTTTCCAGCCCGAAAGGTGCCGGGATTCTGTTCTGTCTGCGGGCGGAGCCCTGCGCCTCGCCTGTTTGCAAACACCTGTAACGAACGGGACGGGGGAGGGAACTTGGGAGCTGCCGTGGGTTCACGGCTCGGTAATGAAATGTAGCAAAGCGATAAGGAGAAGTATACATTAAAATGTATGGCAACCAGCTAAAAACACCATAATACAGGAGCTAAGGTGGGAAGGCTCGTGAGCACTGCTGTGTTGGAGGAAGCTGGCTGTAGGGGGGGCTGGGGCAGCGTTTAAGCAGAGAAGGAGGCAGCACAGGCTGTGAATTTCCGGGCTGTTTCTTGCCGCTGGCTGTGCTGGCAGCTGCCAGGGCTGCGGTGAGTGTCTGAATCTGGCAAGGTTTTTTACACTTATTGTGTACAGGTGTGATAAATCTCTCGGGGGCTTTCAAGAAAACCTATGCCGCTTTACAGTTCTTACTCCTTTCAGTTTTTCTCTTTGTGCTGGGGACCAGCCGTGGTCCCTTGCTCCGTGCGGGGATGCTCTGTCTGTCAGAGCGCAGCCCATGCCTGTATGACCCAGTGGGAGCGCTGGAGTCCTCGGCAGCAATCCGGGAATTAATCAGGGTTAGTTCTGCTCTAGAACCAGCAGAGGCCGCCCCACGTTGTCTTTTAAAAGGAAAACCATCCTGGTTTGCACAGTTCCTGGGAATTTACGTGTAACCCAGACATGCACTCTGTGGTTGTAAGTTTTGCATCTTTGAGGCTGAGAATGGACTTGGACATTAATAGTGCAGTGTATGAGTGTTTGCCAGTTTGACTTTGCTGTAGTAATTGCGGTTTTTTTAACATTCTCTTCGAAGCCAACATGTCTCGAGAGACTGGAAGTGAAACTCAGCAGTCTCAGAGTGCTCAGCAGCCACAGAGTGGTACCAGTTCTTCCAGTGGGTCTCAGAGCACTAGTCAGTCTTCCTTAAGTTCTGGGACTCTCAGTTCCTTGGACACTGTTCCCACTCAGGAGCTCCCGTCCATCCCTGAGGACCAGGAATCTGAAGAGCTGGTTCCTCAGCCTTGGGGTCGACTCTTTGCACTTGGAAAAGGTTTCAGCAACTGTGGTAGGTGCATACTGTAATAAATCTCTTGGTTTCTTTGTAGGATCTCAGAAAAGTTCTGAGCAGCTTGCTAAAGAGCAGTGTCTTTTAATTTCAAGTTAGGTACAAGCAAATTTAGGTATGCAGCTTTTTGCTGCAATGTTTTATTCCATACTGCATCCCAGTGTTTACACTGAGTTCTCAGATACACAGCTGCCAAAGACTTACAGAATTTCTGGGGTGTTCATATTCTTTGTTACATGCTTCATTTAAAACAAATTTTATAATTAATTTTATTTAGTTATATATCTTTATATTGCTGATGGTGAACTGAAAAACACTAGTGCTAAAGAAGGTAAAATTATTAAAGGATTTGATAGAGTGTGATGCTTTGTATGAGTTAAGACAAACTTGATTCTATGGGAAGAATCTTGTCTCTGTTATACTATCCATTACTATTTGGAATCATTCTGTAGTGCCTACATAGTTATTAACTTCCTGCAACATTGTCTTCTCTTTCTGCTGTCTCCTCCCCTCCTCTGCAGACTGTGTCAATGAGGAGTACTGGTTTGGGAGGGACAAAAGCTGTGATTACAGTTTTTCTAAGCTGGGATTGTCTGAGACTGGCTTCTACCAAAACTACAGCAAGAAGCACTTCAGAATTTTCAGGGTAAGTGCTAAAAATGTTAACTCTGTCTATTTTGGCATAATTCAAAAAGAGACTTTGGGGCAGAGATCCTAAAGAAATCAAAGTATCTTCAGGGTTGACTCCTTTAACTCAGTCTCACTTCTTGAGTCAACAGTAGTAAATTTCTAGTGTGTCATGTCTTTATTGTAAAGTCATTTGTTCTTTACTGTCATCTTCCCCATTTTTTTTTCTCTTTGAGGAAATGGGTCCAAAAAATTCCTTTGTTGCCTACATTGAAGATCATAGTGCAAATGGGACATTTGTTAATAGAGAGCTGGTTGGAAGAGGGAGGAGGCTTCCACTGACACACAACTCTGAAATTGCATTGTCTGTACAGACCAATAAGGGTAAAACGTGCTTTAACTTAAGTAGATTTTTCATGTATTGACCAAGAGGTTGTTTCTGCATTAATTTGAGTATGTTTCTTGGGAGCTGAGCTGCTTCATGAGCACATCTCATTAATAGGTGTTTTAGTACTCACATAAAAATTATCCATGTCAACCCTAGGAAAAGAAAACTGAAAAAGAAAACTTAAAGAAATCTGCATCAGGTAGCACCTTATTAGAGTATAAACTTTTATCGTTTTTTTCCTGTTTTTGAAACCCTTTTTGGCTTCAGTAGCTGTGCACATGATGGTGGGAACAGGGGAAACAGACTATCCAAGAAAAGTTGAAAAAAAACCCCAGATACCTAACCAGATGCTGCATAATAAATAGAAAATTCTCTGAAAAATAAACAGGGCTGGGCTTTTGTTTTTGTCTTTGATTTTCCACTAAGATGCTGTCTTCTTGATTATTACTTCTCTTTGATCTTTGCTGGAACATTGAAATTTTTACTCCTTTTGTCCTTAGATGAAGTTAATTAGTTAAAGACTGTTGTGAATTTAATCCCAAAATGTAATTTTTTTAGCAATAAGATCACCTTGCTAACCCATAGCTGGTATAATTTATAGCATATATTTAGTTTTTCCTCTAGCAGACAGTATTTTCTCAGTTATATTGTTGACTATAAAATCTCACAAAACATAGCTATTTATTATAATAAAAATTTTAATAATAGGAAAATTATCTCCACTTGTCTTCCCAGTGTTTGTATTTTCTGATCTTACTGTGGATGATCAGATGATGTTTCCTAAAGAATTCAGAGAGAAATATATCATGTCAAAGACTTTGGGAAGGTAAGCATCCTTCTTCCCTCAGTAGAAAGGGTTAACTTCATTAGCATTATCAGTATCTTGTGCTGGAATTATTACCAGTATTAACTGAGCTGCTGTTTTAAAAGAAAAAAGGAAAAAATGAATGATTACACATGAATAAATATGTTCTTTACAACAATTTATACAGGAATTTTGGCTTTGTCTCTCTAATTGGTTTGGGGTTTGTAACCTACCACCAATTGCAAAAACCAGGTTTTGTTTTGTTTTGGTTGGGTTTTTTTTTTTTCTGTAGAAGGAAATGGAGTCTGTAAATTCTTACTGTATTTTAAAGTTTGTATATTAATTTACTCAGTTATTAGAAGTAGAAGGAAGAGCTTTATGTCAGAAGACAGCTTCCTACAATATCACTGCTGAGGCCTTCAGAGGAACTGTCCAGGAAAAAGGAGAGAGAAGCTATTTTAAATGGGGATATTTGTTTCTCTTTTGGAAACAGTTTTTTGGTGAGGAATTTGGAGGTGAATAATTAAGTAGAAACAAATCTGAGTGGAAAACAGAAGAATTTCTTTCTGTAATATAATTGCTATTTAGTAAAAATATTGTCATATCTGTTCCTCAGATTTGTGCAGTCCAGTGTTAAGAGAACTCATTCCTAAGTTCTCTAAATGCCTTTGCATGAAGGAAATGCTGACAGAGCTCGTCCTTCCTACCTGCCAGTACTTCTGGTACAAATACAGTATTGACTCCTGCAGTTTTGAATGAATGGCCCTTGACAACACTTGTGTTTAAATAGACTTTCTAACCCCTGAATGTTTCCTGAGAAGTACTGTAGACTTTCTAACTGTTGAGTACTTCCTCAGAACAGGCAATGTGCCTTATTCAGAAAGTCAGAAAGCAGCCAGCTCCAAAGTATGCTTTCATTTGCCTGCACTTGTTACACAGGTTTTTGACAGAGCTGTGCTCTTGTTTCAGTGGTGCCTGTGGAGAAGTCAAACTGGCATTTGAGAAGAGCACCTGTAACAAAGTTGCAGTGAAAATCATCAATAAACGGAAGTTTGTGGCAAGTGGCCTGAGTGATGAAGTAAGTATTGTTTGTCTGTCTGTCTGTCTGTCTTGGCCACCTTGCAGCAGTCTTGGAATATTTGGTAACTTCTCTGACTCCTCAGCTATCTTCAAATGAGGATTTTCTTACTTAATGTCTTCAGTATTTAATTTAAAAATGCTTTTTGATCTTGTATGATATACAGAATTCTTGGTTTTATTCCTTGATCACATTCCATTAGGTTCATAATTTAGGAGTGTTAATGGGATGTATCCAGTGGGTGGTATGGGGTCTTGCAGGGTTTGGTTTATGTCCTAAAATGCATCAGATAGACACATCATAACCAGCAGAGTCTTGACCAAAAATGTACCAATGAAGCTAATTTTGTTGAATGCTCTATCATAATACGTTTTAAGAAAATTGTATGGAGCCTTTTGGGAAGGTCTAATGGCAGAGGCCAGAACTTGGGGAAGAGCAAAGACAACTGGCTCAAGATGCTGTTGTGAATTATAATTACTAATACATGCCATTCTACAAAACAGACACAGGAATATATCTGGATTGTTGTGTATGGGTTGTGTGTTCCAAAATGATTGATTTGGATTGGAAGAAGAGCAAAAAAAATCCCTGCTGGGCTGATTTCATTAGTTGAGCCTAAGCCACGGGTTAGAGAATCTGTTTATCTTGCAAAATAGTAGCATGTAATTTTAGGTTGGCCCATCTGCAGAGCATCTTGGAGGGAGAAAAGCTGTTTAAATACAATACAAGTATATAAGCAAAAAGAATTTTACTTTTTTTTAACTTGGAAATTAGTTGGGGATTTCTAACCTGCAGTGAAATTACATGTCTGGAGCAATATCTCACTCCAGATATTGACAACACTCTGTTTATTTAATTCACTGAAAGTATATGATCATTCTATGGGAAAAAAATTGTATGTTATGGTCATTTAGAGTAGCAAAAGGCAAAGTAGCAAAATGATACCTTTTCTGGTACTGTCTCTTATTTCTCATATGTCTTATTCCAGAACAGCTCTGTCTTACCCAATATGGTATTTGATTCTTTTAATAGAACCCAGGTTTAAATATCAATACAGAAATTGAAATTTTGAAGAAAATAGATCATGTGAGTATTACTGTACATTTTTATTATTTTTTGCTCCCTCCTGTATGTATTTGTTTAGTTGACTGACCTTACTGTAGTAATGAAAGAGCAATTTTATCCATTCAGATATGTGTTAAAGGAGATATATAATTTCCCTTGTAAATTACTGAATGGGTCTTTTTTTCTTTTTTTAAGTGTATTATATCCTAGCAGATTTGAGATTTTAAAGCTTTGGGTAACTGAGATATAAATTTGAGAAGAAACATCACAGGAGAAGTTTTAACTGAGCCCCTGTTGCAGAAATTTTTCTTTGATGCAAGGTTTTGTAAATGCTGCAAAATAACTGAATGTAAAGACTAATTTTCACTGACAATTTCTTGAATTTGTATCCCCTCTTTCCTCTGCATGTAAAATAGATAAAATGTTGAGGGTGTGGCCTGGGGTGCTTGCAAGTCACTTGTGTTAAGTGTTGGTTTAAGTGACCTGGTTTGAAATACTGAAATAAGAACTTTAGCATTAATTTTTACAAATTATTCTATTTTGTGTGTCTCTGTTTGTGTTCCCGTTTCTGTTAGCCTTGCTTAATCAAGATTAAAAATTTCTTTGAAGCAGAGGATTACTACATTGTTTTGGAACTGTAAGTAACCTGTTTGAAAATAAATACATAAAATGAAATATTTTTTTCATAGCCACAATGAACTGTGGAGGTTTTGCTTTTTTTATTTTGTTTTCCTTTTGCTGGCCTCCACTTTTCTCTAAAACCTTTGTAAGATTAGGAGCTAGGATAACCAGGAGAAATCATCCTTCTATGCTTTGTAAGCACTCAGGGCCTGGGTATTGCTTGCTCTGCTGCTGTGGTGGATTGCTGCTATTTTTTTATTTTTTTTATTTTTGAGCTCATAAGAGGGGGCTGATCAAACATCATGTAACAACTCCCAGTGAAGACTCAAGAGATTGACCTTAACTCAGCCATGCATGTGCTGTGTTTAGGATGTTGCTCACTCATTTTCAGAAATATATTCTTTCTCTGTAGCCAGAATAGCCAAATGTTTTGGTCTTAGTCTTCTCTAATGAGATGAATCTTTTGGAAGTTATATGTTGGCTTGTTAAACCTGCATTTGTTTTAGGATGGAAGGAGGAGAATTGTATGACAGAGTGTCAAGGCCAGTCAAGATGAAAGAAGATATCTGCAAGTTGTACTTTTATCAGATGCTGCTGGCAGTAAAGGTACATAATTGTGAATTTTACCAAAAAAGAGTCACTAAAATGAGTTCTTCTGTAACTTGCCATTGCTGAAACCCAAGCAAGCAATCAGCACAGCATTCTTAACAAGTTGGTTTAACAAGAGAGAGACAGAAAAGTAGAATTCCTGCAAAGGTGACAGAGAACGTGGGTGTGTACACTGTGCTTGCATGAGATTTGACATTTGAAGCATAATATTTCTAAGGTGCTGTTTTGTTTCTTTGTGATGGTGTTTTGGTGTGGGTTTTTTGTTTTGTTTTGTTTTTATTTTCCTTTCTTTTTTTTAAGGGACAGTCCCATGTTAGGGAGCTTTAAATGTTTGTCCTCCTCTTACACAGCCATTTCAGTTATCCTGTCATTGCCATGAGAAAAATGGAAAGCTTACATTTTAAAACCAGTTAATAGTCTGGTTTTGCTAATTACCCATCTGTATGTATTTAGTATCTTCATGACAATGGAATTATACACCGAGATCTAAAGCCAGAAAATGTGCTACTTTCATCTTCTGAAGAGACATGTCTTGTAAAGGTAAGGAAACTTACATTTCATGTTAATGGAAATATTTGGGATTGTTCCTTCACATTGTTCTTGATATTTCATTAAACACAGCCAAAAAGATATTATGGAATTATTCAGACAAACCATGAAGTAACTTAAAACATAGACCATTTTTTTTTCATAATTCATTTTCATTGTAATTTTACTTTTATGGATATTTCAACCCATACACTACATATGAATTTTCAAATGTCAATGATTTTTTCCCCAATAAAATCTAAATTCTTGAATTACAGACAGCATTCCCACAAATGTCCAGGCTGTGTGGCCACAGTGATCTTTTCTGTTGTTGTTTTGGTTGTGGGTTTTTTTTTTTTTGGCGGCGGGGGGAGGAATTAGGGTTGTGTATTTTCTTTTGTGTTGTTTTTATTTTTCCCCCAAAGAAAGCATTGACTATATTTGCATGCTGAAATCCTTATTTTTCACATTTTCACATTATTCTTCTAATAGGCTATAATGCCTTTATTCTGTAGTTGTCCATTTATATCCATATCTTAGAATGTAAAGTGTGATCCTTTGTTGTATTTCTCCCTCTTCCTCCTCTCCCATTCTCACTTAATAATGTTTGGGGTGACTTCTGTTCATAGTCAGCTACTGGAACTGGCTTGGAAGGAAGAAACTTAATGCTACCTCCTGATGTATGTCTACAGTATGATGTGTTCTAGTACAGTCCATCCTAATATGTAATGTGGTGTTACCATTTTTAAATACAAGATTACAGATTTTGGACAATCCAAGATTCTTGGAGAAGCTTCTCTTATGAAAACATTATGTGGTACTCCCATGTATCTTGCTCCTGAGGTTCTAAATTCACTTGGGACTGCTGGATACAGCCGAGCTGTGGACTGCTGGAGTTTAGGAGTTATTCTTTTTGTATGGTAAGATATTGTGTAGATGTACCTCCCCTGGGCAGACTTTGACATACATGGCTTGAGACTTGGCAACTTCAGTGTCTATATGAGGAAGGGAAAGTTTAAAACTCTACATGTACAAAACCACTACGATAGTAGATGCCTTAAAATGTGTGATTTCAGTGTTTCATTTGCTATGAGAAATTCAGTGTTATTTAACTTCTTTTCTTTTATACAGCTTGTGTGGATATCCACCATTCAATGAGCAAAATACTCAGCTCTCTCTGAAGGATCAAATCACTCGTGGAAAATACACGTTCATTGCAAAAGAGTGGAAGCATGTGTCAGACATGGGTATGACTCCAGCACAGTGGGTAGCAAAATATCTACCTCTTTTCTTGTAGTTTTTGTTTTCCTTTATCCTCCTTTCAGCTGCATGGCACATTGTGTGTTAATATGTTTCGGTTTTAAACTAATATATTAAAAATATTTTTTGAAGTTCATAGTTAAAGCATTAGAATGAGAACATACTTTATTATTGAAGAGATTTCTTAGTAGTATTTAGCATAATTAACCACACAAGTATAGAGTTTGTGGGCACATGCATCTATTTCTCCTCTTTTCACTTTTTCTTCTGACTTTATCAAGCTGGTCTACAGACTTTGCCTAAAGATTCTTCAAGTGTTGAACCAAAAATACCAGGAACTTAAGGAATACGAGTTAGAATTCCAAAAAATTGGAAAAACGTTCCAAGAGAGTCCTTTCATGGTGCTAGTCTTTGAGCTGAAAGTGTCAGTCACATTTGAGGAATCATCTATTATGTTTGGCCCACTGTAAGTGAAGTAGTCTGTGAAACTGAGTTTTTGCATAGCAAACTAAAATGATAATTACTGTCTGTGTGCTTTTAGTTTCTCAGGACATTTTATATGCACAAAATAATTGTAGCGTTTACCTTGGACACTTTGTATGTGCAGAGGAGTTTCTAATAAATGATGTGGTCGTCCTTTGTCTAATAAACCTATCAAATATATCTCCTTCCTGAATAGTTTGAAGCTTATTCAATATTAAATCAGACATTCATGACAATGTACAATCTTAACATAATTTCCATGGTCCTACTGATGTGTATTCAGAATAATCTGATCAAATGAAAAGTAAATCTTGCTGAAATTCCTTTATGAGAGATTTGGAGTAATAAAATACAACATAAATGCCATATTTTTCACAGTCTCTACTAAGCAGTTTCCTAAGAAGATGGAAGTTTATATTGCGCATACATGTGTATGTCCTGTCTCTTCTCTCCCACTTTCCCAGATGGATAATCTGCTTTCCAAGACACTGTAAACCAGAATAAATTGAGCTGTCTTTGCTTTTCCACAGTAATGCTGAAGCTTTTAGGGAAGTGCTGAGCCTCCTGTGCACGCTCAGAACATAAACTGTGTATATGCTAAATATATCTCTGGGTAATTCTGGTATACTGAGAAGTGTTGAGTCGTGTGCATGTGAAGTAAAGATGGTTGCAGTCTGCAGCCCTTCCCATGCATGGCAAAAAGAAAAGGGATCTGCCCAGGCTGCACTTGTGTGCATTGCTCTGAAGGGGTACAAGGCACATTGTCACAGGTAGCTTTGGTGTAGGCATATTTCAGGTAATGAGTGTATTGATCACATGCCAACCAGCTCATTTTATTGTCTTAGCTCTGGATCTTGTGAAGAAGCTGTTAGTAGTGGATCCAAGCAAACGTCTTACCACAGAGGAGGCCTTAGAGCATCCTTGGCTTCAGGTAGGAATTGGGTTTTGAGTGAAAGCTGTGTTGTTCGAGGGATAACTTGTTCATGTCTTGTGTTTTCAAAGATTTAGTCCCTGTAGAGAGACTGCAAAAGCAGCATGGAGTAGTGTCCTGAATACCTTCTTTCAATACAGTAAGCACCTTCTGCATCCCTTCTGAGACATCTCTTCCCAGAACTCTTTCACATGTGAGATCAAGATGTTTTTTAGAGCCCAGGTCTGTCTGTGGTTCTGGTAGGATGGACCTCTCCTTCTGAGCATTGGAACAGAGCCCCATCTCCTATGTTTGTGTGGGCAGGCAGAGCAGTTTGTTTCTGGCAAGCATCCAATACTAGTTTGTTTTTACTCTGCTGTGCAGGAATAAGTGTCCCTGGTTTGGGAATCCTCTGAGTAGGAAGTGATGGTTTCCCTGCCTCCTGTTACAGTCTAATTAGGTTTGAGAGGGATACTCTTCTTAATTTTGGCAGAGGTACCCACTGAACCTATGAGCTTTCTTGAATATTTTTGTTTGAAGAGGCTGAAAAATGTCACCCAGCCTACATCTGAGCCATGCAACAGGTTCTGTTTATTCACACCAAGCACAAGGCTATTCCTGTTCTCCCACTGGGAACAGGAGAATTTCAGATGCTTTGGTAAAGAGCATTAAGAAATGGGGGAAGCAAGGGAGTATCCCTCAGTGCTCAACAGCTGATAGTGTTCTGAGACAAAAAACATGTGTGGATTACTCCTTAAAGTGATTAACTTGTCTTGATTATGCTCCTGGGCATCAGGAAGCATTTCCTGGCATTCATGGGTTTTACTTACTGTAGTTTTGTGTGTAACATCTACAGTGAGTTAATCAGATATAGATTCTTACATTTGAATTACAAATCTGAGCAGAAAAAGTTATTCAGAAACCATGCAACACTGATTTTAAAAATTGCTGGTATGCATAAGGGGGAAGGGGAAATAGATGGCTCATTTAGATGAGCTAAGAATTTAAGATATTTCAGTACATATATTCAAGTTTTTATTAACTTGATTATATATTCCATGTAAGGACATCTCTTACCGTTAAGCTTAATTTTGAAGACAAGAGAGAAGGTTCCAGAAAACATCATAGCCGTAAATCCAGATGTCATCTAGCACTCAGCTGCTGTTCTTTGAGCTGTTTCCCTTCAGGGGCTGTTATTAAGACTGTCAGGTGTTCATAGGTGATGTAGACTGCCTGCTTGGAAGGCCAGCATCCAGCATGCTCAGTTCTGGATATCACACATCTCATACCACCAAAAGAGCTCCCCAGTCCTGGTCCTGTGGGTTGTGAGGAGTTACTAGCTCCTCTCTCCCTCTTGTGTTGTCTGGAAGGATTGACTTTACAAGTCAGCAGGAAAAACCACACTCTCTGTGACCAGCTGATGCCTGTTAGCCCTCTGATGATTTTGGGGGCACTAGGGAATTTTTCAGATACCAGAAGTAAGCATGTTCTGCAGATTTATTTAAATGAGTAGTGCTTTCAAATTAGTGTTTTCAAAACAAGTTGTTTATTCTTTGCTTAAATCTAGAACTTTAAAAACTTGTTGAGCTGTGTAAACCTAAGTACTGCTCAGTGGAAATGTCTTCTTACCTGTATTTACTTATTAAAACATTTTTTAAAGGCATATAAACAATTATTGCTGTTTCTGCCTCTGAAATCTTCACTGAAGTCTTTTGAATGGTACAAGATTAATTTGGTTGCATGCTGAAGAAAAACAACAGGTCTTTGTTACATCAATGGAAAAATATTTCTT
This sequence comes from Hypocryptadius cinnamomeus, assembly GCA_013400635.1. Lineage (NCBI taxonomy): Eukaryota > Metazoa > Chordata > Aves > Passeriformes > Zosteropidae > Hypocryptadius > Hypocryptadius cinnamomeus. The sequence continues at coordinate 33,388 of VYZP01008301.1, read as the reverse complement.
ACCTTATCCATGAATTCAAATGTAGCCACAATCAAATCAGGTGATACTGGGAAAGAAAAAAAAGGCAAAATTCTATATAAATTAAATGGAAATTCAGGTCAAAGCCTTTTTTGTAGCACTTAAGAATATTTAAGTAAAAAAAGGAGATACTGCAATACTCCATTGCTTAGGAAAAGGACCCTCTCCACTGCCTTCACCTAAAAAAACTCAGTTAAAACAGCTGAAATCCTTTGGACCTCAGTGATCTTTATTTCTAATTGTCTCTAGCACTGAATGTCCTATTCACTTCTTTTTGAATTTGCCAATCTTTGCTTTTCCCTTAAATATTCTATATACTACTTAGATGCTGGGTTTTTTGCAGGATGAGGATATGAAAACTACATTTGAACAGCTACTTGCTCAGACACGTACCAATATGAATCCACCAGAAACATCAAAAATGGTATGTGCAGTAGATATTTGAAGATTAATATTTGATGTACAGAGAAACTAGATTTTGAAGTAATCTTTAATAAGAAAATCAGTTAATTTTGAGACTTTAGAGAAATGTACCCTTGGCTGTACGTGGCAGCCTGCTGGTTAGTTCTGTTTCCTGAAGAACAGCAATGGATTTCCATGTTTTGTCATTACTTTGTTTAAATGTATAGAAACACTTGCCTAGGCTTTAAAGGATTATTCCTATATTTAGAATAAAATGGTTGAATGTATTTCTTTTTAATGGATTCAAGTTCAATGTTTAGTATTGAAGTAAAAATTCTCATGCTGGTGCAAGGTTAGGACAGCATTGTGCCATTCATCACCAGATGCTAATTAGGAAAATTGTGAACAGTAGCTGTTTCAAGCTGGGAGCAATGTCTTATACGAGAACCATCAAATATAATTAGATGGATCTTGGGAGACAAACATGGGTTAGTTTTTGGCCACACTGTCCAACACCTCTAGTTCTGGAGCAAGCAGAAAGTCAGGTTCTGCCTTACCTGGTTTCCTGGAGCCATCCTCCTGTGTTTTTCTTCCAGCCAGCCACAACGAGAAAGCGTCCCCATGAGAATGAGGAAGACAATGGCTCTGCTAAGCGTGCTGTTCCTTCTACCTCCTATCAGAAAATGAGGTGAAAAGCAAGAGAAAATGACTTTGTTAATGACAGCTTTTTTATGGAGAGCAGGATTTTTTAAGAAAAATATTAATAATGGAATAAACTGTTGAAGATGTATAATTTTCAAATAAAAATAACTTTGTAAGACTGAAGTGACTGCTGTGCATGCATGAGAATCTGCACAATTAGTCATGTTCTAGTCCATCCAGCTGTCTGACTCGAGGAAAGTGTGAGAAAAACTCCTTAACTAAGTTACTAACAATTTTTTAGGTTAGGTTCATCCCCACCTACATTCTCTCTTTCTTCTTTTCCAATTTCTAGGTTAGGCATGGAAATAATGCTTAGTCCTAACAGATGAAGAAGGAATACTAAACTTGCTGAGCTTTTGCCTGAGACACAGCATTACCTGACACAATGCTGCCCACAGACTTCTGAGGACACTTAGGCTGTTCAGTTCAGATGTAAAACTTCTGATGGACCTTGAGGTGCTCTGGGCTTCAGGTAAAGCTCCACAGTAAATGCTGGACTGGCAGACTCACAGCATTGTGCACTGGGATGGGGCTGACTGGCTTCCAAAGCAACAATTCCCATCTGCATGGTGTTTTTAACATGTGTGTACCATGTTTATTTCCCAGAGGAGGGATGAGTAAGAGGAAACATGATAACAAGAGATGAAATGAAGATGTATAAATTCCTGTCAGGGAAAAACTAGGAATTGAACTGAGAGAGGAAAAACTTGCTTGCCTGTTAGGTGAAAATTTTGAACTGTGTGCCTCTTACTAAAGGATTATTAACTTCATTACTGACTGAAAGAACAGTTTAGTAACTCTGTTCTCCAACATGCATCTTCTGGTTAAAGGCATCTACACTAAGTTGATTTGTAAAGAATAAAACCTAATACGTTATGGAATAAACCCATGCCAGGTAGATATTAAGATATTCATGAGTCACTTTCCTGTATGTGCCCATTGCAGAGATCTTGTGTTTTGATATATTTGATATTAACCAATGTTAATGATAAAATGCTGGTTCTTGTACATTGATACCTTTCTTAATGGATTGGATGGAGAAACATCCATGGGCATCTGGGTGGAAACAAATACCACTGGTTCGAGTCCACTCCAGATGCAGTGGGGTGATGGAACAAAGGTGTGTCTGGCCTTGGGGATGTGCCTTTGGTGCAAATCTGTCAGTGGCACATCCTCAGGGAGTTCTGGTGCCTGCTGTAGCTTATTTGAAGTAGGAGGGAACACTCAGCTGCCATTTGCTACATAAAAGAATCACAGGATGCAGTGTGTTTGGGCCAGATTTGTCCTGGTGTACTGCAAAAGCTGGTACCTTTGGGCTTTGGTTACCAGTCACTTTTAAAAGACCTGCATCATTACTGATGAGAAGGTAATTTCCCTAGCTCGTACTTACACTGTCGATTTGTTTTTAGATAGAAATAGAAAACTTCTATAATTTATTCCTCCATCTATTTTTACATCCCACAGTTGTTAAATGATCCGTAACTGCTTTGCTTGGGTCCTTTCCCTGGGTTCTGACTAAGACCTGCTTTCCAATGATGTCCTAAAGTTGATCTCACTCATTTGATGGCAAACCTTTGGGCTGCTGGCCATGTGTTCATCATTTGATTGCAGAAAGCTTTCTGAAGTTTCAGACTCATTTTTTTCTATGGAAGACTAAGTTTCACTACAGTGAAGTGGCATCTAGTTTTCACATAGACAAGAAATTATTTCTTTATCACTTATTATCCGCAGCACAAGAGTCTTCAGCATAATCCATTTTGCCTGTTCATTCAAGAGGCAGGATGGGTCACAGCAGTTGGAAGACTTGGGTTACCAAAGTGCTGAGGCTCGCTGTGCCTGGCCAGCGCGGTGTCATTAGCGACCAGCATCACCACCTGCGGTCCGTGTGCGGGCCCCTCTCACTCTCGAGCTCAGGCTGCCGCTGCTTTTGGCCGACGGTCCCCCACCCGTATGGCGACAGAGCGGCGCTGGAGCCTTATCCTCCGTGAGGACGGAGCTCGTCCGTGTTCGCGGAGAGGCGAGCGCTGCCCTTGCCGGAGCCCGCCGAAGTGCGGCCGAGCCGCTGCCCCTGGCCNCGAGGCGCGGCGAGGGGCCGGGCGGCGGTGGGGCAGCTCCTGCCGGGGCTCCGGGGACGCCAGGCCGAACGCTCGGCTCCCTTCGCCCTGGGCACGTTGGGGTGCCGCGAGTGACCCCTCTGCCTGGGAGCCCCGGGGCGGGCGGGGGTCCCGCCGCAGTCCCGGCCGGGTCCTGCGCCGTGAGGAGCGGCGGAGGGCCCGGGCCTGGCCCCGGAGCGGGGGCTGCGTGCCCCGAACACCGCCGGCCGCCGCTAGCTGGAGCGGGACCCTCGCGAGCAGAGAGCTCGGATGTCGGCATGGGCATTGTGCTCGCTCTGGCGCCCCCGTAAACAAACTCGGGTCTCGTTGAAATCTGTGAAGTTTGAAGGTAAGCGTGTCAGGTGTACTTGGCAGCACTGCAGAGCTCCTTACTCTGCTTCGGTGGTACAGAAAGTTGTTATGAACGTGTTTGTAAGGGCTTTGTCAGTGGCAGAACTTAGAACGCGGAGATTGGGTTCAGTCAGCGCGTCTGGGGTGACAGCAGATGTCCCCAGCGTGGCTGTGCCCGTGGCTGAGCGCAGGCTGGCGATCGGCGGTGCGCGCTCTTAGCCCGGGCAGCAGCTGCGCTCCCCGAGCTTCGTGTCGCAGCCACAGGGATGGATGCCCCTGGCTGTCGCCAGTGACCAGAGAGTTGAAATCCAGAGAGCTGGGTGCTTATCCCTTCTTGTCCTTCTTCCTCTTCTCTTCTGGAATTGTTCATAATGTTAGTGTCTTTCCTTTTTCTTGGAGGTTTTCACAGTCTTAGATAATATCTCTCCTGCGCTTTCTTCTGGTGTGAAACAAGAGCTCTTCAGGTGCTAATGGAGCCCTTTATAGGCTATTTGAAATGGATGTGTGGCAAGTGAATAAATTCCTAAACGGATGAGTGGATGTGCCTTGAATGTTACCCTAACAGGTGTTCCTCGAGTGAGGTTACTGTTCATGCCTGGTTTTGCTGAATTACTGGTCATCACTCCCTCGTTGCTGCCTCTGTCTCCCTCTGGCTCACAGACAGATAAAAGGTCTGTTTCCTCATTGATAGCTTGTGATTTAATTATATCTATATAATTATTGTTAACAATAACTAGTTTTAAAAAATATGTATGAACCAAAAAGTACTGTTGAAATTTAACTATGGATTGCATAGTTGTTATTATAATTTTTAGCAACATACAACATGCCTTAAATTAGGGTAGATCTAACTGCTGTAACAAGCAGATCTCTCCAAACTCGGTATTGAAAGCTCACAACTTTTTTCCATTAAAAAAAAATTCTTTAAGTAAAACCATTTTCTATAGAAAATTTTGTTTAAGCTCCAGTTCAGAAAAAAAATCTGTTTCCTTCCTGTTAATAAGTTCATATCATCCTACGGTGTCTTAAGCCTCCAGTTCTGGTGGTCTTTCATTTCTTTCCACAGTATTTCTGTTGAAATTCTGCTCTGTTTAGGGGAAGGTTGCATGTGGTTGGCAAGGTTTCATATCTCTTCAGGAGTGTGGTACAGCCTGGCTGAAGTGCTGGCTGCTGGGAGGTTTCAGGGACACACTTCATGTGCTTTATTTGATCTTGGGCTCTTGTTGAAGCCAATTTCTATTGCAGAAAAACAGTAATACCCCAGAATATGGAGAGAAACCATAAAACCATTTTACAGATTAAAATACAAGTTGTGTAGAAGTTTTCATAGAAAGGGAAGTTCAGTTACAGATTTAAGCTGATTTTGAAAACCTGTATTTAGCCTAAGTTACTGTCACTCTTTCTTTTTCAGAATTCATTAGGAATGCCAGTTTTTCTGCTTGCCTCTTTTTGGTTTTTTCCTCTTCCTAATGCTTCAATAAGTATCTCGAGCTATTTAGATAATTTAAAATATAAAAATTCTACATATCACACTTACAGTATCTTTTTTGAAAAATTATAAGTAATTTTTTTAAAAAGGTGTGTTAACGATGGACATGCCACCCAAGACATCAAATCAAATAAATTATTTGCATTATGTAGCATTAAATAAGAGGAATTACATACAACCAACAAGCTCTGAGGTGTAATATTAGTGTTTTGATAAAACATTTGCTTTTATACCACATTGTTTTCTCTAGTCCTCTTGGAGCAGAATGTGGATTTGTTGTCTCTTCTCATTCTTACTGGAATTCACTGGGAATCTGTTCCCTATGGCTATTCAGACACCTCTTCAGTGTGTATGGGCACTTCTTTTATTTAATGGATGTTCAGTAGAGAGGACTAAGTTTTACAAGCTTGATCAGTGAAGACAAAAGTTCTTGTAAGAGACGTTTTGCTGTATATTCGAGTTCCTGTTTGCTTTGGGGGTGGCAGGGAGTTCATTTCGTCTTGAAAAAGACCAAGGAAGGTTTTGTGTGTTTTTTAACACTCCACTTGCATGGCCTGCAGGGTTGAATCCTGAGCACCTTCTCCCAGAGGAGACTTTTTCACTAGTGAAGGAAATTTGTTCCTGAGTCTGATCTGAAGCAGATATTGTGGAAGCTTCTGTCTGACACCACAATAGGAGCTGATTTCTGCTGTCTTATGCTGGTTTGGAGAAGTAGTGTTGAGAAGCTTGTGCCATCTTCTACTTTATGAGAAATATATGAGCTTCTAATTCAGACTTTCTCACTAGAACCTCTTCTGCACTTCATTAGAACTTATAATATAACAAATAACTTCATTATTTGTTCTGCTGCACTAAGAAACTTCTACTTTAGCATGGGTTTAGTCCATGCAAGTACCTTCTGTAGCAAAATATTAGGCAGCCCAAAAATGTGCATTGCCATCACCTTCCACTGTGTTAACAGGAGAGCAGCAGTGGTGACTGGAGAGGGAATGACTTTCTAATGAGTACTTTTTGTGAGTTGGTACCATAATCATAATCTTTTTTCATTTGTGGTTTGAGTGCCAGAGTGACTCAGTTTTACTGGTTCAGGGTTTTTTCTTTTACCTCATGATGTTTTACTGCCTTACGTAGTTCTCATGATAGCAGGAATTAAACAGTAACATATTCCACAAATTACCATCGTAGTTTCCTTTTTTTCCATGAGATTGTTTAGCGTCACAGGATATTAGAGGCAGAAACCACTTCACTTGGACCGAGAGGATGTGTCCTCATGGATTCTCCTTGTTGTTACAGACTCCCAGTGTGATTCTGGAAGGATCATTAACAGCTTTGTGTGCGCATTTGTTTGTGCATAATAAACTGCCAGAAAAGACAGCTGTTGTTGGACTTGTCTCACTGGTGCTCCTCGAGGTTGTGCTGGGTGCTTTGTGCCCTTGCAGGGGTCCCACTGCTGAGGGTTCAGTAGCTCTTGGTGGTCCTGGGTGAGCAGCAGAGTCCCTGTGGCCAGGGGGGTGGGTGAGATGCCCCTGCTGCCCCTGAGCTCTGCAAGGTGGGGCTGGCTGTGCCTTCACACCAGGCCAGCCTTCTGCTGGAGGCAGTTATGGCCACAGCTGGTGAGGAATCTGTTTCTTGAAATATTTATCTTCTGAATAACTTAAGTTCATGGCTCGTTGTGGTACTGCTTGTGGAAGCTGCAGTCGTTCACTCTGAATGTGTTAAAAACCTGGGAAATACATGACAGTTGGTATTTTTCATTGTCCCTGATGCAGGTCAGTGACCAGGAAATACTCAGGGAAGGAGGCAGCAGCCACCTTTAAAGGCACATGAAGAAACTGCTGCTCCTGGCAGCTGGGTATCCACCAGCCCCCTTTCCTGCAGTACCTCCAAGCCTTCTGCTTACTGATTACCTTTCTCAGGGTTTCCTCACCTTTGTGTTTGGACACGTGCCCGTGTAATAGCTGCTGAATCGTCATATTCAGTTCTTGCCCTCAGGTCACAACAAACTGTCCATGGGATGAAGTTTATTGTCAGTTGCTCACAGATGTGTGAGTTGTTGCACTGCTTGAATGAAGCAACGTGTTCAGTGCCAGCAACCTCACAGATGAAAGGAAAAGTGATTTTGGTTCAGTCTACTACAGGACAAGACACAGTACATTTACTGACACAAAGGAGATTTGGATATTAGGAAAAGTATTTTAATGGTGAAAACCTTGAAGCAGTGTAAGGAGCTTGCCTGAGTAAAGCATAGAATCTCCTTCAATAGAGAAGTTTAGAAAAAGTTTGGACGAGCACACAAACACTGTCAGAAAAGAATGGATATGATAAGAAAAATAAGAAATCAGTAGTTTCGAACTTGATGCTTTTCTATTGTTGTTGTTTGACTTAAGGAAGAAAAGAAAAAAAAAGTCTATAGACCAATTGATCTTTGTGACAGGATGTCAGTTTGCAGCTTGCTTCCCTTTCCACCTTTAAAAATATTCCCCTGCTGGCTCTGGTAATGTATTTAAACCCTGTGGTTGTTGTGTTGTGGTAACAATATGTGATATTCTTCAACTTTTTCAATTTGCAGGACTAAAACTAGATGACACCAATCTTAATTATAGCAGTCTAAACATTTAATGAATATTTTCAAGTACTTTGTGTGTTACCATATGTATTGTATTGCCTGTTGCCAAATACTGTTACTGCACATCTCCCAACTGCCTTGTGATGAGAGTTGGACTAAGATGTTCTTGCTGAGTTCTTGAGTGTCCTTGGGAGAGAGTAGGGTTTGCATGACAGAAACAGTTACTGACTGCAAAGGAGTGGTTGAGGAAAATGTGCGATGTAGAAAGTTAAGTAAGGAGAAAAAGCGTACCACAATCAATGGGACTAGGATTTTCTACAGCTCACTTTAAAAAATGTCTTATGATTAGAAGGCTTAAATCTTTTTTCTTTGTTATTTTTGTATTACCTGAAGTTGTTAATGTGGGAGGGTAGCTCTGCCAAGGATGACTGTTCTGTTGTTAAAAGAAATTGTCTGTCCCACTTACTTCTGTGAATATATGTGGTCATAAAAACTCCTCCTTCCATTCCCAAATATGAACAATTTGCAGCTGCATGAGGTTGTGTGTAGAGGTTTGTGAGCAGAGGCTACGGGGCAGGTTCTTAGGTTTGAAGAGATTTGACACATTTTTCCATTGTCTGTGTATGCCTGTCCTTCTCTGTGATATCAAAGTTCAGATTGTACCAGCATCATCTTCATATTCACAGCTGCCACCTGTTCTCTACCTGGTCACTCTGCTTAGTGCTGTAGAATCCAATAGCATGGCTGAGGAGAAAAGCACTTCTGAGTGTGGAGTGCAGCATATGTAAACAGACTGCAGCTGCTCTTGTGTCTAGAAGACATCATTCTTAGGGAATGATATGTTTTGCAAGAGTCTTTCTGGTACTCCTGTACCCTCAAAAAGAGATTCAATAGATAAACAATTTACTTTTTTAAGAATCTGGTTCTGAATTCATAATTTGTTCTGCAGTGATGTCAGTGGCTTTAATTTTTGCTGTACAGTTTCTAATAGTTCAATCTCTTTTTTTTTCCTTTTTGAGCAGCATTTCTTTACACTAACATAAAATTTCTCTCTTTCCCCCTCTCAGATTTCTTTCTGTGGATCAAAATCCTTCAGAAGAAAAAGTCCTGACAGTCCCATGTTGAGCAAAGCTGAATTTGTGGAGAAGGTTCGGCAGAGCAACCAGGCTTGCCATGACGGCGACTTCCACACGGCGATCGTGCTCTACAACGAGGCGCTGGGGGTGGACCCCCAGAACTGCATCCTCTACAGCAACCGTTCTGCAGCCTACATGAAAATCCACCAGTATGACAAGGCCCTGGATGATGCCATCAAAGCACGACTCCTCAATCCCAAATGGCCAAAGGTAAGGAAGTGTGTTTGTCTTCTGTGTGTTATTGTTCTTTTGGAGGAGGAACTCCTGTGGGGTTGTTGGTCACATATGTAGCACCCAGTGTCAAAGAGTGCATGTATTTCTGTACTAAAGTCTGGTTTTGCTAAAAGCTCCAGATAATAATATATTTTCTGTTTAGAAGTTGTTTGACTTGAATTACCTGTTGGGTATTAAACAGTTTTCTGTTTAAGCATACTGTTCCCCAATGGGAGTATGCTACTATTTTACTGTTTTAACACAGCATGGTTCCTGGGTTGTGAAGACCAGACATCTGTTTTAATGTTTAATGTAGTCAGTATTCATCAGCATCCAGGAACATGTGGTTCCAAAACTTTGAGAGGTAGCATAGAGATTCTTATTAGTACATTAGAATGATAAGGCCTTTCAAAATACTGTTCAAAGAGTGTTTGTGTGTAGTATATTTTGGAGAAACATTTGAAGAAATATGTATCTTGGCATTCTCAGTAAGACCTGACTATGTAAGGAAACATTTGTAAAGACCAAATGTTGTTGGTTGCCTCTTCCTCCTGGGCTTGCTTCCCACCAGCTGCCGTTGATTGCTCCAGTAGCTGCCTGGCCTTGGCTAGTCCAGGGCCAGCCCTTTGCGTGCTAATTGATTTTAACAGCATCTGCTCCAGATTCCATTTCTCCTGTCAGTCCCTCACGCATCTTTATGAGCCACTTCAGCTAAAGGTGCAGTTTGAGAGCAGACTCATCACCCAGGTTCCTCTCCTCAGAAATCAGAGCAGGTGGCATGCATGGTGCTCTGCATCAGCTGGGCTCCAAACTATTGAAGTTTTCTTCTGTTTCAAAGCAGATCACTCTTAATTCCTATATTTTGATTTGCAGTTGTTTATTAGTCTCTAGAAAAGTTTTTTCATATGCTTCCTTAAGACTTGAATGAGTCCACATTAGAAGAAACTCCTGCTTTGTCAGGCAGATGATTTATAACTTCTAAGTTGTATTGTTGAGTGGGTTTTTTTGTGTGTTTTTCTTTGGTCATTATCTGGTTTATATTACTGCATGTCATAAAAGATTTTGTGTGATAGACTCTGTTTAAAAGTAGAAAATATAATTATTGTCATTAAACTCTAGATGTCCAGGTTGGTTGGCTGCAGGTGGCTAAGGAGTGTAAAAACCAGGGTGCCTGTGCTCAGTTTTGTATCCTGGTTCTAAGAAGCCTGGTAGTGATTTAATAGAGTTCTGACTTAGATGAAAAGTTGTGAAAAGGTATCATAAAAGAATACTTTCAAAATGCCAGTCACAGAAGTAGAACTACCTTTGAAATGATCAGTGGAAAAGACTTGTGGGTCAAAATAGAAGATAAGATGGAAAAGATTTATGAGCTTAAAAAGGCTGGCTGTGTTAAATGAAGGCACTGCTAACAGTCAGTTAAATACAGACATAATAGACTTATGTATTGATGCAGCACTAAGGTGAAATATTTAAAAGACCCTAAAACATTCTTAATAATAAAAAAAGAGACTTTTTTTTTCCAGGTAGGCCATATCAGTGAGTTTAAAAACATGAAGTAACTCTGTTTCAATTCTAGTTCTGCTATTAAATGTCCACCTGACCTTAAGCAAACTCTATTTCTTTATTTATTCTTGTTTTACAAAAAGTCAGGAGTCACTTTTGCATAACCTTTTGAGCCTCATTGGTAGAAAAACTACTGTGATGACATAGCATCTGTTCTTATTTTATTCCATCAATGTGTAATGGATATCTTTCTCTGTGATACAGAATGTTTGTATACTTCAAAAGTTACTATCAGTTGGCAGTGGAAGAGTCAAAATAGCTTTTGCAGGCATCCTGTCCTGAATGAAGCTCAGCCACAGTCACTGCTTGTATCTTCCCTTTTATCTTTTCAAAGTGGTATCTTCAGTTTGTCAGTGCATCACACACTTCCCTCCTTTCTCTCAAACCCTCATAATCCCATTTGGAACCTTGTCTCTGGTTTTTTAACTTCTAAAGATTTGGTGTTGTTTTTTTTCAGATCATCCCTCAGTGTTTTGCTTCAGAGGCTGTCTTTGCAGTCTTCAGTTGTTGTGGTTCTTTTAAGACTTTGTATGTAGAAACAGGTTTTTGATTTCACTTGGGCTGAAGGTACAGTAGTAAATATAAACATGAAATGAATTTCCCTTCAAGGCCTTTCATTAGTTGGATTGAAGGTCAAAAAGGTGTTGAGCAGCAATGATTTGTAGAGGTTGGAGTTTGACTGTGCTGCCTGCCTTCGTTGGCACAGTTGTGATGGAAGTCTCATAAAATTGGCTTGACTGGGAGTATGGCTTGGCTTTTAGAAAGGAGCAATGATGCTGCTACAGTAACTGAAATAATGAAAACCCACAGCTGAATGAATTATTTTTTTGTCCTCTGTGTGTTCATTCCACTGGAATTGTGATGTTCACACCCTTCTACCTAGTACTTCCCTTTCACCTTGAATTGTTGTTCCCACAAATCATCTGTAGTGACCCTAGATTTTAGAAGAGAATGAAAAATTTTATCAGAGTCTGTCTGTTGGTGATTTGGCAGCTCCACAATGAGGGTGCCTGCTGGCTTCAGACATTGAGGCCATTCACTGCCCTTCTGTCTTTGTTCTGTCTCCTGAATTTGTGTTAGTTGGGTGAGGACTGGTTGCTTCTAGTTTAGGCTAGATACTAGAACAAAATCTTCACAGAAAGAGGGTTCAGCATTGGAATGGGCTCCCAGGGAGGTGGTTGAGTCACTGTCCCTGGAGGTTTTGTAAAAAAGACTTGATGAGGCACTTGGTGCCATGGTTTGGCTGTAAGGTGATGTTAGGTCACAGGATGGACTCCGTGATCTCCAAGGTCTTTTCCAGCCTGGTTTATTCTATGATTCTGTTTTCCTCATTTTCAACATTTACAATTTCTAAAAGATGTATTTGTATTTTTGTTACATACTTAATCCTAGTTTTAGCCAGAACAAGGAACTGGTGTACTTTGGGGAACGAATTAACTAGTGTGGTATGTTTTGAACGCAGGCATTTCAAGAATATCTGGTAGCAGAAAATAGGCAGTGGTGTTCAGAAGCTGAGAGGAGGTGCAGATGGTCGAGTGTCAGTTTGCAGAGTGTCCCTACACAGTACAAGGATGTTTATTTCCTTGTGTGTGTTTGAGGAACTTGTCAGAGACAAAAGGAGGGCTCTGTCTGAAGTTGAAAACTTGTATATTTCAACATCAACCTTTATTTACCAGGGTTTTTTTTAAATAATTGGTTTTTTTTTTTAATAGAACAGAACTGGGAAGATTGAAACTTCTGTATACAAAGTCTAAAAAAGTTTATTAATTAGCCAGAAGAGGGAGCTTAGTAGGGACAACTGGTATTTGGTTTGAAAGGCCTGAGTTTTAAATACAGAACCTGACTTCCTTTCATTTAGGAAGTTGAAAAATTAATTTGAATGCAGGGTTTTTGAGTTTTGAACTACTAAATATAAGTTTCTATATTTCTTTTCCTCCTTTGGGTACAAACTTCATTTCTTAGGTAGTTTGTTAATTCTTAATTTTTTGCTCCTGCTTCACTTAATGCTTGTTAACATCAGTTCAATACAATCTGTGGCTGAAAGTCATGCTCTTAGCATCCCCACCCTAAAATTTTTCTTTAAAGCATTAATTACTGTTGGGTGATGAGCAGGTGTGTTTATACAAATGCATGTGCTTATCTGTGCAGCTCAAGACATGAACAATGAGAAAGTGATCCCAGAAAGAAACATCAGATCTCTTACAGACCACAAGAACTTATTGTGTGTGTCTGAAACATGTTTAGCACATAAACCTGTTCATAGGCTTTGTCTGAGAGGGCTGGCTTATGAGTTCTGCTATTTGAAAAATATTTTGTGTACATAGTACTGAGAAATGCAAGGATAACAGAATATTTCAGGAATTAAGCTGCATTTTGGAAATATCCAAGAGGCAAATTAGATCCTGCTCATTTTGTTCTTTGATTTCCCACTGAACAGTTTTCTTTGTTTTGCTATTGATTGTGCTGTAGAAAAATTTTATTCTATTTCTCTTCACAGCTGCACAGCCTTAGGCATGGTGCATGAAAATGGAGGGATATATATTATGTGACTGTGATACCTGAACAGTCTCCCCTTAGTTCTTGCCGATTTGGAGATATTTTTAAATCCTCACATTATAGGAAAAATGCTGTGGCTTAAATAGTTTAAATTTGGGCCTAATTCTGTGCTAAAATGTAGATTTCACTACTCGTTGAGTGCTAGCTGTGACAACTAACAAAAGGTACAAACAGCCCACTGCTACTGAACAATTAACTGGGTTTTGACATTGATTTATTCTCTTAATCTTTCAACAGAGAAGTTGTTCATTAACAGGAGATGAAATGACTTTGTCAGACTTGAATACATTTGGCTAATAGGAACATTCACAGCCTAAGAGAAATGGAAGCAAGAATCACAAAGATGGATGTTTTCAGCACTCTGAGGGGTACCTTGATTTTATTTGATTTCTTTGTCCTATGTGAGTAGAAGGATGCTGACTGTACCATTAGTGACACTGTGCTGTTTGAAGCCCCAGGGACTGGTGCTTGAGGAGCAGCATTCCCTGAAAAGCACAGTGGGTTGCTGAATGAGAGGGGGCCAAGCTGGCAAACAGGTTTGAAGATTGGGGTTCAGTAATGATCTCTGATTAATACAACTGTTCCAGCCACTAGGCAGGGAAAAATGTTATTTCTTAAAACAGGACCTTTGTATCAACCTTTCTTAGAGCTGAAGCACTTTTTAGAGAAAAGCTGAATAGTCTGGAGAATGTAGTTGATGCAAAAGGAATGCCCTGTACATATGTTATTCAAAAGTAGCTAGGAAGAATGACAGCTCTTTTCATCAGGCAGGACTTGCTCTTATGGTCTTTGTCTCCCCTAATTTAAAATTATTGTCTCAATTTAAAAATGTGGCTTAGCATCTCTAGTGGAGAAGAACTATGGAAGAGCTGAAAGAAGAGGGAATTGTGAGTCGTGAAGCCTTTGGGTGTTTGCAGTGCAGGAGGGGTTTAGGTGTTGTCATCTCACTGTAGGGGAATTTGGCAGAAACCTTGCACTGGTATTTTGTTAAGTGCCTCCTCCAGCTGTCAGTCATGTGACCAGGACTTTTTCAAGAGGGACACTTGCTTGTCCACTTGCAGTTCTCCTGACTGCCTGCCTATCTTTATAAACAAACCTTCACATGCTCTAGCAATCCCTTACAACCTCAGAGTTTCTCAGTCAATGGCAAGCAGAGTGCCCACCCTCAGTGACATGTAAAACTTTTGAGCAAAGAATGTGACTTGACCACATAACTTTTTTTCATGAATAGACCTCTTGTTTTTCATTTGATGAGCAAGGAACTTTCCAGTCCTGTCCTTCAGCTTACAGTCTATCTTTAATTTGCAGAAAGTTGTATTCCAGTTTTTCAGACATACATAAAACCATTTAACAGACTTTTTTCACTTTGCTAGAACTTGTGTTATATTATCATGAGATTTGTGCATTTATTTCTGTCTTTTTGTGTTGCAAAACCACAGCATAGCTGAAGTTGGCTGGGACCCTTGGAGATGAATGCAGGGTCAGCTGGAGCAGGTTGTCCATGACATTGTGTAGTCAGGTTTTGAATATCTCCAGGGGTGGAGCCTCCACAGCCTCTCTGTGCAACATGTTCCTATGTTTGACCATCCTCACCAAAAAGTTTTCTGCTGCCTCCCCACCTCCCCCCCTTTTTTTTTTTCCAATTGGGTATTTAAATAATGAGCATCACGTAGTACTTTGACAGTTTTATGCAGTTAATGTTTTTCCCAACAGTCAAGTTCACTGGGGAATTATTCTCTGCACCAGAAGAGATGGTTATGGCATTGCTGGGGAATACTGCTGTGCAGATAAGTTGTGTAGGTTCTCCTTTTCCCTAAATTCTTAAAATTGCAGAGCAGTAACAGTGCAACATGGGAGTGTGGGACAGAGACACAGTGGACTGATGGCACTATAGTTATGTCATCCTAAAAAAAAAATACGTATTTTCACATGCAGTGGTTGTCTGTCTTAGGTAAGTAGACAAGAAAAATGGCTCCTTTCTAAGAAATCACCTTATTGCCTTAGAATTGGAAAAGCTTATAGAGATAATTGAGTCTCAGCATGCAACAAATCAACACAAATTTTCCAAGCACTTACTGTAGGGTTTCATTATTCCTTCCTTTGTTTTCTGGAACCCTTTTGTATATGGAATAAAGCAACTTAAAATTTTCTTTTATGGAATTAACTGCAGTTAGTCTACTTAGTCTAAATGCTGTAATATAAATTTCTCTCCTGGAAGGTGGTAGTTTTTTACCCTACAGCTCTCTTGCCACTGGAACTAGTTATATTACTGTGCAGGAATGGTATAGTGGTTTTTATTCCTCATATATCTGAATATCCAGAGCACAAATGCAGAAGTAATTCTGAAATGCAGACGTGAGGATTGATCTGCAAGGGTGATATTTAAAAAAAATATCTTGTTACCTTCTCATTGAGATTCAGGCACATTACCACTGGATACCATTTTAAGGCATTTGAACTGCTTTCATTTATTTACACAATACTGGCTTTGGTACCCCATAGTTTCAGACTAAAACCTCAGTATGTGTTGTTACCTCTTTTTCTCATCTACCCAAACCTTGAGGAGTTAATTGCCAGATGATTTTTCTGCTCAGTTTTTAGTTCTTCAGAGGTTTGTTCCTTCAATTTTGTTATTTTTAAAGAATGAGATATATATTCCTTGTTTTTACTCAGCATACAAGGATTGAGTTTTCTCATCTTGGAGATTATTCCTTTGCTAATATGATCATAGTGGTGACTCATTCTGAAGTTGTGGAATTGTGGAGGATTGGAGGGATGAGTGGAGAAATGAGTGAAGCACATGAGAGGGCGCTCTGTGCTCAGGCGTTCAGCAGGGCCTGGGATCTCATTTCAGCTCTGTGCAGAAATTCACATTTTTTAGATACTTTCAAGTGGAATTTCGTTAATTTCTTTCCACAGTTGGTGCTGTTCCTGCTGCCCACTGTGTTTGTCTGACATCAGGCAGGAGTGGCTGGCAGGGCAGTGCTGGCAGATCTGGCTCCTGAGTTTGCAGTGTCACTGATGCTCAGCAGTGGAAGGAGAGCAGCTGTTCTGAGCTGTGCTTTCTGAAATGATTTGCTTTACACTCATGTTATCTATACACATTTGGGTTTCTTTGCATTTTAATTGTTTACTCTAATTCTGTTACCCTACTGTCTTTATGCCACTTATCCCCATCTATTTTTCCTTTTGCTACAATTTCATTATTTGCTACTCTGCTAAATCACCAACAACTGTGTCTCAGTTGTTTTTGGTTTTGTTCTGCAGCAAACAGTCCTGTTTTTCTTAGGGTTTGCCATCCTGGGTTTGTCCCAGTTCTCTGAATTTATGCTGTAGTTCAGGTTGGCCAAGGACTAGAATTTGGGACTGCCCAAGATGTTGTGGATGATAAGGAGTGCATCAAGCCCTCCTCTCCTTTGAGGTCTGCCCATTGGTAGCTGAGTGACAATAAAGAAGAGGAGGGGATTTGAGTGGATTCAAGGATGCTGTACCTGGTTCCTCTGTGATAGACAAGGATGCTCTTATAAACCTGCATTTCTTCTTTGGGTATACAGGCAGATACACCATGGCATTTCTGGACATCACTGGATCCTCATCACAGACCTATAATCTCAACCAGTCTCTAAGGAAATTAAATTAAATTGAGAGTTTGTGAGAGCAAGTAGACAGGAGAAAACACTAAAAATGGAGAAAGCAGGAAATTGCCTTGACTAGCAAGTCAGTAGGAAGCACTCAAGGATACCATTTACACAGTATGCTACACTGTGCCAAGGGCAAGAAAACCCAACCAATTAGCAGGGGCCTTGCTGGGAGCTCTCTGACAGCTGAAAATACGTCCAGGGCTTAACATTCCATCTTCCTGGCCTTATAGTGCCAGCAGGGGTTTGTTCAGGTCATTCCATCTCCCTCCCTGTAGCCAAGTGAGATGTGAAGTGTCTGTGATCATGTACAAGTAGGAGATGCAGCACAGGGATAATTGCTGCATTAAGCACAGGCATTTTCTGAGACAAGAGCATGATGACAGTTCAAACTAATGCAAGCAGGGAGGAGGTTTGTGGCAATTATTTTCATTTCTATGACCTGTTGTTCTCTGAGTCACTGCTCCATTTGTGTCTGAGGGCACTGAGGTCTGAACTGCTGGACAAAGCAGGTGACATTTCCCTTTTGCCACAAGCATTATTGTACGTGATTTCTTGTTTGCTCCAAAGAGGAAATTATAAAGCCCCTTGTGTTACATGGAACAACAGAAATAATTGCTATTTATCAGCTGTTATCCACTGACAGAGAATTTGCCCCTGAAGTTTAAAAGAAAGGTTGAACAATATTGTGGTTTCTATCATGTAGTGAATGGACGCTCTATTTTCAATTTTATTTTCTGAGTTTATGTTCATTTTGAACTCTTCCTTTGTTCCCTTCACTCAGGAATGTCAAGTTTCTGTCCTGGAAGTCAAATAACTGAATTTCTCTAGAAGTTCTTAGAAGTCTATCATAGACACAAGTTTTTATGCTCTTCAGTGCAGTTATTTTTGTAATTTCTGATGACTTTACCAGAAGTTGGCAGTGGTATGCAAATTCCTGTACTGCTTTTTTCATTCTAAAACAGTTGAGGAACCAGCTCATAGAAAAAATATATATGGACATATATATTCATATTATCATGTGAATATTGATGTATATAAAAAATATAATAAAGGCATTTTTCTTAGTGTCCAGTATTTGAGACTGTTCTCCTCAGGCAGTGTGTGTGATGGCTTTTGTTAGTCAGGGTCAAAATTCTATTCCATGAGCTTGATAGTTTTGTAACTGAAAACTATTCCTTTAGTTTTTCTTGTGTTAGAACTAATACAGTGCTCACTTCCCCTAATGGAAAACTTATTTTTTATTTAGACAAGTGTTAAATTCATGGTTTTATGATTCATTTTTAATGAACTTCTTCAAAGATGTATACCAAGCCCTGGATATTCTGGATGCTAACAAAGGGAGAATGTACTTGGATGAAACATTTGTTAATAGAAGCTTGTCTCATATGGGAAGTGGAAAGAAACATTCTTGAAGCACTGCATTAATGGGCAGTTCAGGCATAATTTTCCAACTTTTTTCAGAGTGAAAAAGGAGGTTTAATTTTTGCCAAGTATTTTACTCCTTGTGGCTATCTGCTTGCAGGCTTCTGTCATTCACAAATACAACACAAAAAGCAGTGCAAGACATAGCAGAAAGGGGATTGTGAATGATACAAAATAAATAATTAAACAGTTTAATGATAATTTAATAATTACTGATTTATGTAATTAAAGGTGATTTTATGAGCTCCCATCCTCACAAGCGCTGGGATCCATGTATCACAGAATCACACAGAATCACACACAGCCTTCCTCTGCCTCTTTGAGAGCTCTGTTCCCCTCTCAGAGGAGGTGTTGGCTCTTCCATGAGAATTGCTGTGCCGAGACTGAAGTGCCACATGGTAGAGTTTAAGCCCTGGTGGGTAGGAGATGTTTAAGGAAACAGGAATTTGGGGTTGGTTTTCCTGGCAGACGTGTCAGGCAGCTGTCAGAGATTTTGGGGCTTTCTGTCCTCAAGGTTACATTTGAGCTGTTGTATCTTCATTATCGCTCATGGGCTTCTCAAGAACTGAATTTCTGAGCCCATTTGTCCTGTAAAGCCATGATATCTAGTGGAATTCAGTTTCTTAATTTTTCTAAATGTGTGAAAATGCTGGTGAAAGGTGGTTGTAACCCTGGTAACATTCAGTTCTGTGTTTGCTGGACAGCTCCCCCATGAGTTGGGCAGAGCATGGTTGGGTCCTGCCTCACTCTGTTGGACTTTTAAAATAACTTAGGATAGGAATTCTAGACATATTTTCTTATTTTTATTTTCTGTTTATTTTTTCTTGCACTGTAATTCATTCTTAATTGGTCCGAAATACAAAATAATAGTTCTCCTTTGCTTTTCCTTTACCAGATAAGTAGGAACTGGAAAAAAATCTATTATCAGATTTTGTTGTTGTGTAACCTTTAGCTCCCCTCAGTTATCACACAGGAATACCTGCAAGTTCTTGATCAGCTCTTGGTTTTCATTGCTTAGACATCTTGTTTTGGCCCTGATAGCTCTCCTGCAGTGAGCTACTGGAGTTTTGTGATCACTAATAGTGATTAATTTTAATGACAGTTGCCCTGAATCCTCTCCCATGCCTTTAGAGATACATGTCAAGCTTCAAGGCCTCTTATTCATTTAAATGTTCTCTGGGAACACAGAGTAGTAGTCTCACTCCGGAGAATTCAGATGTGCGACGTGCTCATGTTTATTTTATGGTGATACATCTCATTCAGTTGCCATTGTTACCAGGCTGTGCAAGGAAATTACTTTTTATCATGAGTAGGGTGGATAGGAAATGCATGCAACTGTATTTCAGGGAGTAAATTTTTCATGCTTATAGCCCATGGGTACTAAATAAAAAATGTCAGCTTCTTGGATTTGGTTGCACTCTGAAAGTGCGCTGAGAAATAATGGCTTTTGTGACTGTTTGGGAAAGGACAACTAGAGCACTGAGCCCTCCTAGGCTTAAAGCAGAAAATATGTGCACTTAACTCAGATGGAAATGTTTGGTATTGCAAGGTACAGTTACTGAGGCTTTGGAAAGCTGTAAGAGAATAGGGAACGCAGCAAAAAAGGAGCGTGGATAAGAGGAGTGTGTATAGTAAATGTAGCTTTTTAAAGAGCCTAAATTAGTGTTCCGATGACTAAAAAAGAAATCAGTTGCCTGTATGATTTTGTGCCCTCCCACATTTGTTCTGCTTGATCTCACGCTCTGCACTGAGTGAGGATACTGATCCTGGAGTCTGCAGAGGGAGCAGCAGCGAGCATCGAGCTCTCAGTTAATGATCCAAACCAGCAACTCACTCCTGGCTCAGACGCATCCATTGTCTCTTGTGCTCTCACACAATTTCTCCTCCCAAATACTAATGCTTTTGTTCTTTTTTCTTCTGTGTCCCCACTCAAAATTGTTTGTATTTAAAATTGGTTTTATATTTTATTTTTTATTAAATTTTGTTTATACTAAACAAAAGAAAATCACAGAAATGTAATTTTTATTGTTTGTAGTTTAGAGTGCTCAGTACTGTTAAGTACAGTGATAAATCATATCTGGAACTATAAATATTTTTTATGCATTTGTAAATACGGTGCACATTGTGTTGGGTTTGGTTGGTGCTTCATAAAAACAGGAAAATTTAAAATTTGTATGAAAATAACCATCTGTATTTCACAAATTAAAAATTTACTGCAGCTTCTGTGAATTTGTGTTTCTTAAAATCACACTGTAGAACAGAAAGAAGCAACTTGAATGTAGCAGATGTACAACTCTCCATTCTGCTAATCTGAGTTGAAGACAGTTTTGCCAGGAAGGTGAATGCAGTGAGCACACTGGTCTTTCAAATGCTGAGGCCTCTGAAGGGCTTTTGTGTACATTTAACTGATTTTTTTGCTTTCTACCATGGTAAAGAAGGTAGTGTTTACATTTTACTTCAGGTGTCTCTCCGAATCTCTATAGTGCTACAACCCCCCAAAAATTCTCTAGCACAACATAAAGAAACCTTGTTACCTAGTTATTTTCCTTACTTTGGGATTGCCCCAGTCCCTTGGCCTCTGAAGTGAGCAGTAGCATTGTTCAAATATTCACACTTTCAATATTGTGTAACTTTGAGGTTCAGCCTGAGGCTGTATTTGAGGAACTGGCTCTGAAGGTCAGGTACTCACAGTTGTGTGGGAACTTCATCTACTCATTTTAAGTGAGTGGCAGTAGTAAAGGTGGAGAAACACATACTGTTTGTGATCTAGAGGTACAAAAATTTTATTGCTGGAAATAGACAGGAAACAGGCACAATAATTTTTTTTTACTCTTGAAGTATTTCCCAACTTCTAAATAGCTAAAAAGCCTTGAACAATGTCTGGCAAGTTTTTATTTTACCTGAAAACAAATGGAGGATATGAATATTTGTCTAGTAATATAGAGGAGGCTAAATTTGCAGTCAAGAATTTAAGCAGATGTCCAAAACAACTGGTTTTTATAACCTAAAGGACCCTGAGATACTTGCACCAACAAAAGTTGTTTTGTTTTTTATTCCCCGCTCACAAAAATTAACCATCTGCTCATTAGAAGTGTTACAAATGGAAGAGCTGAAATGGGGCTGGTATGGCTTGCAGCTTTTTGGCAGCTGCTGAGAGACTTGGTAGGGTTTAGTAGTACTTTTCCCAGAATCACAGAATGGTTTGGGTTGGAAGGGAAGTTAAAGCCCACTTGTTCCAACTCCCTGCCATGGGCAGGGGCACCTTCCACTGTCCCAGGTTGCTCCAAGCTCCATCCAACCTGGCCTTGGGCACTTCAAGGGATGGGGCAGCCCTGAGTTACCCTTGCCTGATGAGTGAGTTGGCTCTTTTGCACTTTGCATGAGCAGCCACAGCTTCTCTGGGCACCCTGTGCCAGGGCCTCACATCCCTCAGAGCCAGGAATCTTAAGTGGCATGGAGGTGCTGATATCAGAAATAACAGAATATGTGAGCATAATTCACATCCCAGCCGTGCCTGTGCCACACACACAGTGAGGTCACTGAGGAGGCCTCTGCCATGTGTCACAGGCATGTTCTATAGTGGACACCCTTGGAAGAGTATTGTGAAATTTCTTTTGTTCCTACCAATGCAAGACTCAGTTCTTTGGGAGCTTCAAGTCCATAATCTGTGCTTATTGTAACATAGAATTCCCATGAAATGGCTTGGGTGGAATGGGACCTTTGAAGTCCATCGAGTCTAAATGTCTTTAAAGCAGATGTGCATCTCTAGGAGGTGTACAGTTTTTGGAACAAGCTGTGGAACAACAAGATATGGAGGAGATTTTATAGCAGAAAAATTTTAATTTTGGTGCCTGACTGGGACGTGTGCTGAGATCCTTCATGCAGTTTGGTGGTTGTAATGTTTGAGGAGCGCATGAACAGTGTGTTCAGGTGCCTAATATTTCATAGCTAAACCCTTGTTGGGGGCATCTCAGAGCTACAGAAAGTGACAGCTTTCAAGATAATGCCAATAAACTTTAAACAGCTGTAGGTTTACATGCAGTCTGCTTTCCACACAGGTTTTAGTTATCTTTGTAGTCAAATCTCTTTTCAAGATGTTCTGAAAAGTAAAAATCAAGTAAATACATTTTCAACTCTAGTTTTTTGATACTGCTATAACTGGATGAACTGTGGAACTGGCTGATGCATTTCAAAGGATTAATTGAGATAATTTTTGAGTTAGTTTGATTGAACATGATTATAAGCTTAGCTGTGAAATAAGAAGACTCCTGGTTTTACATAACTAAATAGTAGTTGAAGCTGAAAAACTCATGCTTAGAACACTGACACTTTTCTGAAAGATAAATTTGCTAAATGAAACTGACCTTGATTTTGAAATGAGCAAGGGTAATTGCTAATAGAGAAGATGATGAATTAAGATTATCATTTATTGAGCTGGCACTGGCAGCACCCACAGCTGTCACAGTGGTGGCCAAGCTGCAGGAAGGGAGAACACCTCTTCAGGCAGGTGGAGAGGGTGCGTGGACACAGCTATTAGAGGATGGCCTTGATAGCCCACTCTGTTCTGCTGTAGGCATTCCAAGAGGGTAATTAATCACGTTGGGCTATGTCTCAGTCTAGGGTTGATGCACTGCATTCTAATGAAGCTCATTAGGGCTCCATCTTTATGATCACAGGACAACTTTACTTTAAAGCTTCTGTAAAGACTCTGCCAGGAATAACTTGCCATGAAGACAGACACAGGACTGAAATTCAGGAACATAAATTTCCTTCAGTTTCTGTTACAAGTGAGGAAGGACCAGAAATATTCAGGACTCCCCTGAGTCAAAACAAACCAGCCTGTAACAGTCAGAGCAGGAGTGCCAGATTGACTCTTCCTTCTTTCAGTGTTTTTTAAATCTGGTATTTCTAAGGTCTTTTACTTTATCTGCAGTTGGGATTCTCTTTATGTCACATATTTCCCTACCAAAAGTAAAAAGGGAAATACGTTATCCCTGGAGTATCATATGTGGCAATTAACTAATCTGAGATTTTTTTCAGGGAAAGAGGTAGAATAAATAAAACATATACATTTCAGTGTGAGAAACACTACATAGTTATGTGTATATAGCATATTTTGATCTTTATTAATATAAAGCAAATGACTTAGTTTAAACACTGGTCATCACTGGAAAAAATCCTAAAATAATGATTATTTTTTAATAATAATACTGGATGAAAAGAAATTCAAGGGTGCTAACTGGGTGACCTTTTCCAAGAGTGCTCTGAAGTGAGTGACAGTAGCCACAATTACTGAGTGCAGTTACCTGATGCCAAACACAGCAATTGGGCTTGAGAACCTTCAGTCAGGGGGGCAGGCAGTAGGAAAAAAATTGCTTTTTCATTTGGGAGCGCAGTGACTTGAAATCATTCAAGTGCCCTCATTTTTCTGTTCTGGAACATTAGACTGATATCTGGAAATGCTCTGGTGGTGAGCAAAGGAGATGTCAGTGGAATATCTAGAAATGCAAGTACTGTCTTGGGAGAAATGGATTTATGGGCTGCTGCTGCCTCGAGCCAATGTGCCTGGTAATTTGTGATAGACCTGGCTTCTGGCTGGGTCCTGTTTCTGTGGATAACCTCTGAGTGACCCTTGCCTGATGAGTGAGTTGGCTCTTTTGCACTTTGCATGAGAAGAAAACTGAAATTTGTCATTTTGAAATATCAATCTGTTGCAATTTTTCTCCCCCTTTGACAATTAAGCCCTATTTAAGAGGAATCAGGCTTGGAGACCTTGTTTTTCACCTCTGTTAGTGAAATTATTGCAGGGAAATCTTGCAGCCTTATCTCTCATTGTGACTTCATTACCAAGTTGGAGTATCTGTATGTCTGTTTCCTTCTGGCTGATTAGTTTGGGATTGATAACAGGAGTTGGAGCAGAGAGCCAGTTTTGGTAAATTCCAGGGTCTAATCGTGCAGCAGTTCTTGGCTCCAGATCTCTCCACCAATAAGTGTGTAAGTCATGGATCTTTGGTCTTGGCATTTGTCTGCCTTTCTTTAAATGGTTTTGAAAGATTTTGAACATGAACATTTTTCAGGTAATAGAATTATTTTTCTTCTGATTTGTCCTACAATGTAGAACCTATTTTCTTAAGTGTGCCAGAGAGCTTCTGTGCTGCTGAGGCAGTGTTAAGTAATGAGTATGACACAAGATGAGCCATTAATCCCATCTCCAGAGAACAATCAATCTGTACAGTGCCACCTACTATTACCCATAGCAAAGAAAAACAAATGTAAGATTCTTTGGGAAATACAGATTTCCCAGTTTTCAGGTTGTTAAAGAGTTAAAAACCCACTGTGAATAAAAGGAAAAAGGGTTGTTCTGCTGAGAAGTAACCGAGTAGTTACAGCCTTGTGCAAAGAAAAGATCTTTACAGGCAGGATAGAATAGAAGCAATTTAGGAATGATTTGAAAACTGCTTTTGAGTAATGGCTGTGAGTGGGAGAGAGTGCAGCACAACAGATGAAACACTGAACAAGATTTTGCAAGGGGAAAACTTTTGGGTCTGGAAGTTAGCCCTGTTCCCCACAGGGATGCTGGGGCTCTGTTTTGGTGGTCTGTAGAGCAGAGAGTGCTCTTTGGCAGGCTGAGGAGTGCATGATGTCATGGGATGCAGAACACATGCATGGAGAGCCAGGAACTGCTGTTCGCGCCGCGGCGCTGCCAGATGTGCGCTCTGAAAAATGGAGAAAGCAGCTTTGTAAAGATGCTGAGAAATGTCCTGGGCTGAGCCTGGCCTCAGCCACACTCTGTGCAGAGTTCAAATACACTCCATGGGGTTTCTCAGTCCTGGAGCCCAAGTTCTGCTCTTGGGAGCAGCCTGTGTAGAATGCCTTTCCCAGTGTTTTTCTGAGATGAGCTCGGAGAAATTCCTGTTTTATCCAGGAAACATGCTGAGGGCTTCTTCACAGGACTTACTTGCAGCAGAGGAGAATCAAAGGAATCTATTGACTCCAGTTTTCACTTGTACTTCCTATTAAGAATGGTTCCACATTCCAGCAGAGGCTCTGGTGCCAGACATTGCTCTCTTTACTGATGCAGAGCTCTCTCTGCAGATTAAGTGGCCTCCAGGAATTATTTGAATCTCTTACCCAACAGTGCTTCACATGCAATAAAGCCAAAGGTGGGTTTAAGCTTTTCTGTATTTCAGGGTGAAAATATGGGGCTTTTTCCTAGATTTTTTTCACCTGGATTTTGAGGTCAACTAAAAATATTTTTGTTCAGTACAGAATGTGTTATCCGGTCATTGGTGTACAGAGAGTTAAATATAGATTTGCTTCTCCCTCCTTTTGCACAGGCTCTAATTAAAGGGAGGAGGGGAGATGCTGGAAGGCAGCAACAGGAGAACGCCTACAGAAAGTCAGGAATTCTTTATCCAAATGGAACATTTCAAGCTTGAGAGATTTTTTCTGTTTTATATAGTTTTTTTTATGTTTACTGATGATTTTTCCTTCTAAAAGGATCATTGCTAGCTGATAGTATTATAATCTTGCTGGTCTGTGTACAAGGCTACAAAGAAGTCTCCTGTAGTAGTCACACAGGTAAATTGCCACTCTGGAATCTTTGGAACTGTGCCATTCTGAGGGATCTGCCTAAGGGTGCTCTGATGGTTGCCTCAGAGGAATGTGAGATCTGTGAGTTGCCAGAAGGTTCATATTGCACACTTGTTGAGTAGAAATTGTTCTGCTGAGCTCAGAGATTGTACCACAGCAGGGATCTGGTTCCTTCTGTCTGGGATGCCCAGGCATTTCTGCCGTGTCCTCAGCAAGCCATGGTGATTCTCCAGCTGGAAAACTCAGGAGGCAAATTGTGCTCTGTGCTGTTTTAATAAGGAAGGGCACTGCTCTGTAAGTGTCCCTGTGCTTGGATAGGTGTGGTAACTGCTCCCTGACTTCTTCTAACAAGTGGCATCAGAAAGGAGTTTTCTTCCTCATAAACAAGATGCACCATTTGCTGTCTTCTTCATGTTGTAGAAGATGGATCTGCAAGAGGTATGTTCCCAGATTTTGTCTGTTCTCTTAGAATGATCAGGACACCCAGCAGAAAAAATCAGATTTAATAGGCCGGGCTGTTAGATTTAGGGACCAACTTGTCTGTCTGATATGGGGTACCTGTAGCACCTCAGTAGAGGCTAGCAACAAGAATATTTTATTTTATTTTATTTTATTTTATTTTATTTTATTGAGCCTGGAATTATTTGGAGTAAACCATTGTAAAACTGTTTCAGTTTTAGGACATTAAAGTCATGGTTATTAGGCCTAGGCCTTTATACAGCTTAATTAGGAGGAGAAGAATAACAGCACACTTCTCTAAAGTGTAAATATGAGCTTATTGGCAGCATTTTACCTAAACTCTGATGTTTATAGAGTGGTGGTTGGGTAGCAGTGTGAAAACCTGACAATCACTGCATTTCTGACAGCCTGCTACAATGTCATGTTGAACAGTGAAAGTCTGTGCCCAGGCAGAGAGAATATATCAAACCAATTTGTCTCTCTTTTGTCTGTCATTGCTTTACATGCAGCATATAAAGAAGGCATCGTGTGTAGCAGTGTAATTCAAGATCTGTTGAATCTTTTTCATTTCTCCTAGACCTTAATAAATTGAGAAGTTTTTAGATAATTCTTCCCCTTTCCTTTTTTTTCTTATTCAGGTAATTCCTTCCCACACTTGTTTGTTTTTTTTTTTTGTTTTTTTTTAATATTTCTGACCACATTCAGAACCTGCTGTCTAAGCTACTGTGTATCAGGTTAAAGATACTTACCACAATCTTTTTTCCAGCTATAATTATTTAATTACATTTCAGTTCTAATTGAGTTTTCTGTGCTGCATGGTGGGGCCTGGGCTTTGGGGACTGTGGGTGACACCAGAGTCCTTGTTCCAAGGGGTCCAGACGCATCAGCAGAGGCATTCCAGGGAAGCAGATAATGTTATTTTTTCCTGCTTGCCCTGTGCCTGTGCAAAAAGCCTCTGTTTCTAAGGTATCTGCTGATAATCTCACTTTTTTAAATGCAAAAATCTGTGCTGGAGAAAAAGAAAGGTGAAGTGAGTACAGGTTTCAAGACTGGGTTTGTGCTTCTGGGTCTGCTGTGGGGTCACCTTTTGTAACAAAACCTCAGTAAGAAAAGATGCTAATTGCAAAAATAGATTATGGAGTAATCTAATATCTAGTAATTAACTTCCATTTACATAACCTTCACAAGAGTATTTTAAACCAATCTCTTCTTGTCAGTAAACACTTCTATGTAGGTACAGATTGAATATTTTCTTATTTTTGCTTCTTGCAAATAGTTCACCCCTCACCTTTCCTGTCAGGCATGAATGGAAACTGCTGCATGGTTGTCTCCTTCTGTTTCTCCACAGAGAAAAATTTTAGTACCTCTTTAAGCCTTATGCTTTTTCAGTGCTGGATGTTTGAGCACATGAAGGTAAATTAAGCAGATGTGTTCTGCATTTTTAGGCTGGAGCCAACAGCTGTCCTAGTTATTCTTAAATACTCTCAGAACTTTATGCAGAAAAATGCCATTGGAGTCAGGTTCTGACTTCAGGTTTTGTGTGCTGGCTTCACTGTTGTAGGACAAAGCTAATTGGGGTTGCCTTGGTCACTGGCAGGGTCTCAAGTTCCTATTTTGCTGAGCTCTCCTAATTTTACTGTTTGAAGTAATGAAGCTAGCTAAAACTGCATCAGAAACCTTCATTGTAGTGCTGAGTTGGAGATGCTTCTCCTCAGCAAACTGCACTAGGTGGTTGTTTTAGGTCCCTCCCAACTGGAGCTATTCTATTCTGAGAATCTTAGATGTGACTCCTCAGAGAGGCCAAATTGTCTCTGCTCCAATGATTTCAGTGAAGCTGTAGGGTTTTACAGCACCTTGTTTCCCACTTTTGAAATGGTTATCTCTGACATGGCAGTGACAAGGTATTCTTCAGATTAACTGTAGAAGGAATTGCTTTTTGAACATCTATCTTTCTGAAGGAGATTTATCTGATTCTGGTTTTGAGGCTTTGTTGGCTGTCTGTAGACACTTTGTCATTGTAGAGGAGTTCAGTTTATTTCTTTCCTCTGTTCTCTTACTGCTGCAGCAGTGAAAAGGGCAGCTGTGAGATGCAGCATGCTGTGCTTTGGGAAGATATGGTGCTGCATATGGATAAATTGTGTCACATCTCTTATTCATGCAGTCCTGACTGAAAATGTGAACAGACACACACAAAATTCCTGGTACACATTTTACAAGAAAGTTCAGCAGGTGAACTGCCTATCATTCTAAATCAGTAATAGAAGATTCCTTAGAGAGTTTTAAGGGCTGTTTCTGACAGTTACAGGATCTTTTGTTGAGTGGCTCAGGGCTCAGGAGTAGGATAGTTTGGGTAACATGCTTACATTTCTACTGTGTGGAAGAGAAATTTAGAATAGACAAACAGATCCTTTACAATACAATAGTTTTATTGTGTAGCCCTTTCAGACAAAGCTAAAAAAGAATTTTTATTAAAACTTTGTATATGCTCCTATGATTTCTTTAAATTTAGAAGGTATGTTCTGTATCCTGAAAAACAGGACAAATTTAATGTGCAGAGTGTGTCACCAAACTCTGACTCCCTCCCTGCTCACCTGTGAGCTGCAGAATAGCTAATTATTAAAGCAGTAAGTTTGGCTTTAATTTATTTTATCTTTCAGTTTCTTCATGTCACTGTCAGGTGTGTCTGAAGTCCACTTCTTTAGGAGAAGTGTCTAAGTGGGGATGTGATTTTAAACCATAATTGAAAGGTTTTACATTTAATTTCTGCTGGGGTTTGGGAGCTTGTTGGTTCCTCTAGTGTATTGATGGATCTGTTTCCTCAGTGCAGGAGTGTCCTTAAAGGTACCACAGCCATCCTCTATCCTGCTTGATGTTATTTCATGTTCAGACACAGAATTCCTTCATTTCAACACAAACCTTTCCTTTGAATCAATTGCCTCTTCTAGAAAATGATCATCTCAGGTCTTTTGTCCAAGCAGCATCATACCAGGAAGGGCAAGATTGTTTTCAGTCTCACTACTGTCTGCATGTAAGATAATACAGCTTGCAACTGGGTATTTTGGAAAAAATTAATACAAATATGGTTAAGGTGTACCCTGAGGAGCAGGCAGAGTGGACTATCGTGGGGAATAAAAACAGTGTTTTCATTCAGGAACCTGATAACATTGTAAGGATACCTAAAAAACTATTTAAGTTTGTATAGCCCTCTCCACTAAATTGAAGTAAGTCTCCCATTTTGGGTTAGTAAGAGCATATTTGAGGCTGTTGTGCCCACAGAGACACTGAAGATGTGAGTGCTGGCAGGTCCTGTGAATGGCTGGAGTCACTGGGTAAGGTGTGGGAATGGAGGGGCAAGGGAGGAAGAGCAGCTCTCCTGGTGAGAACTTCCAGGTTAGTTACAGGTGATTTATTTGGCTCTTCCTTACCTGAGACAGCAGATGGTGGTGGAAGTTGGCAAGGGAAGACTGGGAGAGGACCCTTCTCCAGGAGAGGACAGATAGCAGAAAGGGTGCTTTTCTGTGAATCTTTGCCTTCCAAGTATTGCTTTGACCCACATCTTGCCTGAATTACACTTGTCTCCATAGCAGCAGTAATTGTACTTCCTATGGAAAAAAGGAGGGGCAAGTCATAATTAGAAGCAGGTCCCAAACATGGTTTTCTGCTCAGGATCATGTAAGGGTAGAACTGAAGCCTCCTAAGCCAATAACAAAGTCTCAACAGTTCTGAAGGCAAACACCTTCCTTGGTAAGATGCAGTTAAAATTTAGGATATGTTTCCTATCCATTGAAGTACAGAAACACGTTTTGCCATAGGACTGCCACACAGATATTTCACAGCACACCATGTTTATATAATACAGTCACAACTGTGGTGCCAGCAGAGACTCTCACTGCTCTGTGAAGGGAAGGATGATGGAACAGGGCACTGAGGGCACTGTGTTCTCTCTCTCTCTGATTATCACCTCTCTTCCTCCTGTTGTCCCCCCCATATTCCCTTCTCTTCTCCAAGGCACGGAGTAGGGCTTTCATTTGAAACACCAAAGGATGCCATGGATAATGATGGAGTGTTGACCCTTTATTTCCTGAAGGGTGTGAAATAAATGAAGTTTTGTCACAAGACTTGGTCTGGTAATTAAAAGAGAATTGCCTGATTCCTGCACTTGAAGGGAGTTCCCTTCTCCCAGAGCAGAATTTTCTGAACTCCTTTTTCCCTTTTGCAGGCCAGACTTGCTCAGCAGCTGCCATAGCTCAGTCACTCATGCAGAGTCTCATCTGTAAACCCTTGTGAGGTGCTGTGTCTGCCTTCAGTGCTCTGGCTGGAGGGGAGGAAAAGTGACAGACACAGAATCACTGTAATGAATTGAAAGCTGCTTTAATAAATTCAGAAATAAAAGGACTTGATTTCATTATCCTTTATGAATTTGCCAAGGGACTCAGCTTGGTCTGCAGTGCTCTGGCTGTGGGTGTTACTGAAGTGCTGGCATCTCACACGCTGCCAGCCCAGGCAGTACACAGGGAAGTGCAGGTTGTTACTCTGAGTCTTCATGTACCTGCTGAGCCCTGACCAGTTTACCTGCTGCCTAAGTAGAATGACACAATGAACTGAATTCTCATTCTGCTTGGATAGCCTGACTAGCAAACTGCTCAACAAGCCATCTCCAACGGAACCTTTTCCTTCTTGCAGTGTGTGATTGCTTCTGGGTGATGCTCACTTGGGTTGAGCAGAGGGAATTTCAAGGTGTAACAAAGATATCAACTTAGAATTTATTGAAAAGAAAGGATTATGCAAGAGGTGTGATAATACATCAAATAGGGAGGGGTGGGCTTTCGTGGTCGCAGCTTCTTTACACAGTTTTGCCATAATGGGCAAAAAGTCCTTCATAACAATGTCTAAGCCATTAACTGTAACATTACAGTCTCTCACAACAGCTCCTGCATTGCTGCCACTTAATTATCCTTACTTGGGAAGAATTTCAAAAACCTCCTTTTGATTATGTCAAAACACCACATTTTGTAATCTGTCTGTAAATTTGATGAAGCTTCGTTCTGACAGCCACGTGAAGCTGAGCACTTATTTTCTTCACTGAGGCACCAACTGCTATGTACAGAACTCTTCAGAATTGTCAATACCAGTTTTTCAATTTATGGAAATCTGAGTTTCAGGGCTCACTACTCTGCTGTTGGTGTAATAGAAGGGCAGAGCTCTGTGAGACACTAGCTCTGGGGAGTAGAACCAGCAGGAGTTCCTGTTCTAGGCCACACCTGTTCTTTTCAGTCCCTGCTGCATTTCAAAGCTTTATTTTTCACTGGCATCTCTGTGCTGCCACGTCAGTAATCCAGGGGAAGGTGTGGGAACAGAAATACGGAACACAGAGCTCGTGTCTGAGGGTAGTGGGACGAGATGGGACCTGCTGAAAGCAGCTTTGGGACTGGTGTCTGGGCTTTGTGTCACTGTGGGAGGGAGTGGCATCTGAGCATCAGGGCTGGAGCTGAAATACCCCTGTCAGTGCTCCGGCCTCCCTGAGACCCAAGGCACACTGTCCTTTGGGACTGAGGAGCTGCAATGGAAAGAAGCAACTGTTGTATTTCCAAGGGACCTGGTGGTAGTTATTATTTGACCTGTGTTTTGATATTCCATTTGCCATTAAGTTTATTGTTTACCTCCGAGATGCTACATTGTTGGTCATTCCTCACAGCAATGAAAATTACACCTCTGCACCATTTCAATAATGTGAGCCCAGAGTTAAACTGTTGTGTTCATGCCCTAAGGATTTGTAACTCTCCTGAGCCTATGTTCATTTATTAGAACAGTCTCAGAAGAGCCCCAGAGCTCAGGCTGAAGCTCGGTGATGTTAGAATAAGAACTGGCTCCTTGGAAATGGCCACAGTGCCCAGCTGTGCCCTCAGCCTGCAGCCCCAGCCCTGGCAGCGAAAGCTGCACGGGAAAAGACGTGACCCGCACGGCAGAGCTGGAGCTGCGCAGCCCTTCCAGCTGCGGCACCGGGGCACGCCTGTGTGCTGGGACACCGGGGCTGTCCCCGTGCTGGGACACAGGGGCTGTCTGTGTGCTGGGACACCGGGGCTGTCCCCGTGCTGGGACACAGGGGCACGCCTGTGTGCTGGGACACCGGGGCCGTCCCCATGCTGGGACACAGGGGCTGTCTGTGTGCTGGGACACCGGGGCTGTCCCCGTGTGCTGGGACACTGGGGCTGTCTGTGTGCTGGGACACCGGGGCTGTCCCCGTGTGCTGGGACACTGGGGCTGTCTGTGTGCTGGGACACCGGGGCTGTCCCCGTGTGCTGGGACACCGGGGCTGTCCCC
>VYZP01008290.1:0-12035 GCA_013400635.1 Hypocryptadius cinnamomeus | reverse complement strand
CCTTGTTGGATTTGGGCCCTGGATCCAGCCTGTCCAGGTCCCTCTGCAGAGCCCTCCTACCTTCCAGCACATCCACACTCACACCCAGCCTGGTGTCATCTGCACATTTGCTGATGCTGGACTCAATCCCCTCATGCAGATCATCAGTGCAGATATTGAAATCCACGCTGGCTGGCTCTGATCCCTCGGCCATCCTGTGGGTGCCCTGTGGTGGCTCTCAGGGTGATCTGTTCCATAACCTTGCTGGGCACCCAGGTCAGGCTGACAGGCCTGGAGTTCCCCAGATCCTCCTTCCAGCCCTTCTTGGGGATGGTCTCACACTGGCACCTCCATTCCTCTGGGACCTCCCTGCTGAGCCAGGACTGATGATAAATGATGGAGAGCAGCTTGGGGAGCTCATCCACCAGCTCCCTCATCCCCCTAGGATGGATCCCATCTGCTCCCAGAGACACCTGTGAGCTTTGGAGTGGCTCAGCAGGTCCCCAGCTGCTTCCTGCTGGATTACAGGGGGTCTGTTCTGCTCCCTGTGCCCATCTACCGGTTCAGGAGAACACCCATCCTAAAGAAAACCTGTCTTATTATTGAAAACTGAGACAAAGGAGGGGTTAAGTACCTCAGCCTCTTTCTCATCTTTAGTTACTATATTCCCCACCATATCCAATAAAGAATGGAGGTTGTCCTTGTCTCTCCTTTTGCCATTAACGTATTTATAAAACATTTTTATTATCCTTCACAGAAGTGGCCAGGTTAAGTGCTAATTGAGCTTTCACCTGTCTAATTTTCTTTCTGCATGACCTAACAACATCCTTAAACACTTCCTGAGTTGCCTGCCCTATGTCCAAAGGTCATGCAGCCTCTTTTTTCTCTGAGTTCCTAGAAAAAGCTCCATGCCCAGCCATGCCAGTTGTTTTCCTCACTAGCTCACATTTTGGCACAGAAGGACAGGCTATCCCTGCTCCTTCAAGATTTCTTCCTTCAAGTGTGTCTATCCTTCCTGGAACTCTTTGTTTTTAAGGGCTGTATCCCTTAAAAAAAAATCAGTACCTGATATGGTACTCACCAAATCTGCATCCCCAACAGGCCAAAGTCTGCCCTCCGTAAGTCCAGTGTAGAAGTTTTGTTGATGCCCCTTCTCCTTTCACAGAATATTTAAAAACGGAATAATNGGGCTTGTGCAGTGATTGGAGTCAGTTTGGAGTTCTGTTAAGGAGGGAGTTTTCAAAATGCATCTCATGATTTTTAGTTTTTTAATCACATGAGTATTTTTTTATTTTTCAGTTCATTGAAGAGGTGACAGAAGCATTCCCCAGGTGATCTTGATGCTGAATGTCTCCTTAGGAGGTCTGGGCACAGAGAAGAATGAGCCCCTTTTGGGCTGAGCCTGTTTGGACAACCTGCTCCTCACCCCCAGCCTCACCACGTCTGATATCACCGACCTGGGACTGACATCCCAAAATTAAAAAAAATTAAGCATTTTTTCTTATAAATAAAATTTATTAAATAATAAAATGATAATTATATTTTTCTGATATATAATAATATTCTATAATTTTATTACCTAATTTTAATATTTATATTTAAAAATCAATACATTTTTAGCAACCAAAAAAATTATTGGTCACTGATTCTAAGTAACACAACTCCCTTCATTAATTAATCGACCACTACTGGCTATTTGTTTTTCCCTCTTTATGGTAATTAGCCCTATTTTTAGTCCTTTTGTTCTCTTTTTTATCATTTCCTCACACAGGGTAAAAGGGGTCACTTCGGGGCCCACGGAGACATTTCAGGAACACATTTGGGGCAGTTTTGTGCCTGGGGAGGGAATTCAGAGAGAACTTGAGGGTCGGGAGGACGCTTGGGGGAGCCGGGTGAGCACTTGGAGGGGCACTCAGGGATTCTGAGGGACAGTTCGGGGTAGCACGTGGGGGTCCACGGGGGGCCTTGGAGGTCAGGGAGGGGAATCTGGGGCCCTTCGGGGTCAGGGTGGGCCCTTGGGGGCTCTAACGGGGCTCGCTGGGGCGCGGGGGGTGAAGGAGCAGCTCCAAGGGCGCCCTGTGGGGCGCGGGGCATGACGGGAAATGAAGTCCCGGCTGCACCGGAGCGCCATGAGAACCGCGGAGCATGATGGGAGCTGAAGTCCCGGAAGTAGTTCCACTGCAGCATTTGGGGGTTCGGGGAACCACTTATGGATGCAAGCGGCCACTTCGGGTCCTCAGAGAGCACCTGCGGGGAATCTATGGGGTAGCGAAGCCCTTGGGGGGGCTCTTGGGGAGCCGTTATGGGTCCGTTTGGGGCACGGAACATGACAGGACATGTAGGGGGGGAAGTGGGTTATGTCGGGGCTCTGGGGTCGCGGGGCATGTTGGAGATGGAGGCCCGGCTATAACGACGCTCTACGGCGCGCAGAGTATCACGGGAGATGAAGTCCTGGCTGTAACGGCGCTCAACGGGTGCCGCGGTGCATGATGGGAGCTGTAGTCCCGAAAGGGTCTCTAGTGCGGCACTCCCCGGTGCACGGGAGCCACTTGCGGGTCCGAGCGGCCACGTCGGGTCCTCATCAGGGGATACCGGGGGTGGGGACCTTGTGGGATCGGGGGCACTTGGTGGCACCTGGAGACCACTAATAGGACTCTGTGGAGCCGCGGAGCATGGCGGGAGTTGTAGGGGCGAAATTGGGGAATGAGGGGCTCTGCGGCCGCGGGGGACGATGGGAGATGAAGTCCAAACTATAATGACACTATGTGGGGCGCGGGGCATCTCGGGAAATGAAGTCCTGGCAGTAATGGGACTCCATTGGTCCCGCGGTGCATGATGGACGCTGTAGTCCCGAAAGTCGTTCTTACGGGGCCTCTGGGGGTCCGAGCGGCCACTTCGGGTCCTCATGGTGGAATCTTGGTGGAACTTGTGAGCTCGGGAAGCACTCAGGAGCATTTGGGAGGCTTTACCGTGGGTTCTTTGGTGCACAGGGAATGATGGGGGTTGTAGGAGCGTAACTGTGAATGGATGGGCTCTGTGGTCCCGGGGTTGGATGGGAGGTGAAGGCCCGACTATGATAAGGCTCGGTGGGGCCTTTAAAATAGGAATGTGCATCTCGTAAAAGCTCTTTGAAATATTTCTCCATGACTGCAGTAGGAAACTTTCCTGATGAACTGCACTAGAGCAGAGGGAAATCAAGGCAGAGCCGTGGTTTGTCAGGACTTGTTTGATTCCAGTGAGCCCTGTGGTGCATTTGGAGCTGAGCCCTGGAACCTCAGGGCCTGAGAAGAGATTGCACAAACCTTTCCAGGAGTCAAAGTCAGAGGAAACACCCAAAGTGTCTCAAAGCATGAATGGGTCCCTCTGAGATCCATCCCCAACACAGGCTCCTCATGGACTACTTAGAGGAGAGAATTGGAGGCCAGGATGGCACAAAAGCCTCTCAGAGACTGAGAAAGGAAAAAAGAAAATACGTTAAAAAACAGAAGCACCTTGAAACATTAATGAGGCCCACTGAGTGTTGTTACTGAGAGAGGCTCTCAAGAGACTAATTAAAGCGGGTAATTGGAGGCCATGATTGCACAAAGCTCTCAGAGACTCCCAGGCAAAAGCCAAACCCTAAGTCCTTTGAAAAACCTGCAGTCCCTGGGAGCATTAAGGAGCCCCCAGGGCCATTCCTGACCAAGGCTCCCCAGGGACTCCTTCCAGCAGATCCCTGAGGCC
This sequence comes from Hypocryptadius cinnamomeus, assembly GCA_013400635.1. Lineage (NCBI taxonomy): Eukaryota > Metazoa > Chordata > Aves > Passeriformes > Zosteropidae > Hypocryptadius > Hypocryptadius cinnamomeus. Next base: position 8,333 of record VYZP01008290.1, on the reverse strand, counting down.
ACTGGGATGTGGGCTAGGGGAGCATGCTGAGGGCAGGACAAGGGGGTGACAGTGCCCAGCCTGGCTGGGGCTGTGCCAGGAGGCCCCAGTGCCTCAGGACAAGGTGTCTCCTCACAGCCCTTGGTGGCACAGACCCTGCTGTGCCCCAGGGCACCAAGACCTGGCTTCTCTTTGTCCCCACCTGTCATCTCTGTCTCCAGTGTTCTGCTCTAACTGGAACCCGGGGACACTTTCTCAGTCGTGTCCCTCAGTGGGACCCATGAACAGTATCAGAAACCTTGGAGTTCGATTCTGACTGAATTCTCTTACACACAGGAAGGTCTGTTGTCCATTCCAAGAAAAAGACACCCACCAATAGTAAAGATGTGTTGAATTCAGGGACACAGTGCAGGTCACACACTTGCAGCAATACCCCGACTAAATCGCTGCATTTTGAGAAGAAATAGCCCTGTTTCTAACACCCCTTGAACCTGTCCTTACTGCTGCTCCTGGTCTCTGTTTCACAGTTGTCACCAAACTTCACCGCTGCCAGGATGGTTTCTCTTTGCTTCGCTGCCCCCGCCAGCAGCCCCTGACTGACCCAGGGGAGAGCCCAGCCTGCAGGTGGGACCACACCTGACATCCCCAAAGCCTCTGCTCTGGGCTGGAGCCCTGCAGGGCAGCTCCACCAACAACAGCTCCTTTCCCCCTTGCCTGAGTCTCCTTTGGCATGGCAAGAAAGGAATGAGAATTCCTGCCTTCTCCTCTCTCAGGGCTGCATAAGCCATCAAACTTCCCTCCTGGTGCTCCCAGGGAGAGGAGCGCTGGCCTAGGGACTCTCTGCTGTTGGATGTTGGGCAGGGGAGGAGGGAGACACTTGGCTGTCCCTGGGCAGAACAAATGGGTGAACATCCCACCCCAAATCCTGATATGGGGTTTCTGTGTCATCCTCCCATGACTCCTCTTTGGTTTTTGGTCCTCTGAGGCCTTGGGCTCCTGGGAGGGAGGTGAGGCACAGACTGGCCCTTGGCTGCACGGCTCCAGTGCCTGGTGCTCAGCCCAGGCCTCACGAGAGGCAGGCCCTGGGAGCCCGTCTGTCGCCAAAACTCTCGGTCTTTGTTCTCTGCCTTCTCCTTGGGGCAGCTCCAGGATGCTCTGTTCTTCCCACTCCTTTTCCTCCAGGGACAAGGACTGGTGACAGATGCTGTGGAGGTTCCCAGGTGAGTAATGCAGTGGTTGACTCTCACAATTAAAAGGCAAATATCATGTGTACATACATGTAAAGAGAAGTTTTATAGATAGTTATGTTGTACCCCCTTGCGTTGTTGTCATGGGGTGACCTGGGCAGTCGGGACATTTGGGAGGGTGGGCTCGTTCCTATGGCAGCACCTGACCTCCAATCAAGATGCAAGGAAGTAAACTCCACCACTGGACAGCGAAGAAGGAGTCGATGGACAGAACTTTGGGAGGGGCTAAAGGGTTAAAAGGTGAAACCTCCATGGTGTGGATGAGCACATGGTGGGAAAGATCCTTTGGTCCCAGCGCCAGAATATTTTCTCTATTCAGTCTCCTGTTTTATTTTTGATAAGGTTTTAATAAACCTTTTAAATTTTTGAAGTGAGTATCATTTCTCACACCACGTTCCCAATTCTCCTGCGCCAGCTCTTTGTCACTGTCACCTCCCTGAGGAGACTGCACTGAGGCTCTGTCAGCATCCCCTTTGGACATGTCTTGGCCAGTGGAGTCTTTGTCTTGGGCAAGCAAGGGTAGGTTTGCAAAAGAGTTTTGTAGTGGCAGTAGTAAAGGACATTTTGAAGCAATGAAAATAAACCCAATTCTCATTATGATGGTTTAAACTAATCCACATATTTTGCTATGTCAAATTAAATACCCCACGTAGGGTGTGCTTCTGTGTCTGCCACTGGGTGTGAGCCCCAGAGGCACAGCTCTGTGAGTGAAGACTTTGTGTCAGTGGCCATGGAGCAGCACCCAGAGCCAAAATTGTGGTTGACCCTGAGCTTGCACGGCCTCTGAGTGGGCATCCAGATCCCGCACCAGAGGCTGGAAGAGGTTGAGTGGTTCAACCATTCATATCTGAGAGAAGCTGATCTGCACAGGAACCCTCTTGTTGCCTACCACAAAGTGGTCAAGGCGTTCCAGCTGCAGGGAGAGCTCAGGTGCTCCAAGATGTGCCACAGCCACTGCAGGAAATCCCAGCTGTGCCACTGTGACAGGGGTGTGGTGTGGAGGAGGTGCGTCCCAACCCTCTTCCAGGCAGAGCTGGAAAAGCCTGTGCCCATCAGGGTGCAGGGGAAGAGCTGCAGGCATTCCAGGTGTGAGCTGTGAGGGGGCGCTGCCCAGGATGAGCCTGGAGAATTTCTCCTCTGCCACGGGCAGGTCCCCGGCCACGCTGTGCTCGGGGTGCAGTGGGGCTCTGCGGGCTGGCTGCTCACAAAGGTGTCGGAGTCGCCTTGGCACACCCCAAACATCACCTCAGCCATGAGGCTTTTCTTGCCTTTGCTCAGCTGGAATTTGCAGGAGTGGCTGCAGGGCTGAAACACCAAATGCCAAAGGCAGGACTGAGGCAAAAGCAACCACGCTGATCTCACCAGTTGGTAGAACCAGCAGCAGTTATATAAATATTTCTGGTTTGCTATTCTTTATTCAGTTGGGACAAAGTTGTACAAAGGCTCAATTCCACCTGTATAATCCTTTACACATAAACCCTTGACAAAGTCTGGGGCTGGGATTGGATCCAGCTGCTCCAAGGCTCCTCTCACAGAAGGAGTTCATAAAGCCTGGGAGTTCTTGGGAGTTCGGGGATTTATGGTTGGGGGTCCTTTCTGCACCTCATGAGTTGAGGGGAGCTTCTTTAATAAACTTTGCCTGAAGCTCCCAGTCTGCCCATGACAGAAACCCCTGTGAGTGTCTGTGACATCCCGGCTCTTTGGGGGCCTGAGCACTCCTGGGATGTCACCATGGAGCCCCTGTGAGTGCCCATGAGAGATCAGGGCCTGAGCAGCCTAAAGACGCCTGGGATGTCACCATGGAATGGCTGTGACTGCCTCTGACCACACGGCTCTTTGTCATCCCCAGAAACCCCTGGGAGGTCTCCATGGAACCCCTGTCTCTGCCTGTGACATTCTGGCTCTTGAGCAGCCTGGAGACTCCTGGAATTCTCGCCATGGAAGCCCTCTGAGTGCCAGTGACAAATCGGCTCCTTAGCAGGCAACCTTCACAAGACCCCGTTCCTCTCCATGGAGACCAGATGCCAGGGGTGGTTGCCATGGGCATGGGCTCAGGCCTATAGCCAGGCCATTGCCATGGCAACCATTTGTGGTCCCATTCCGAGGGTCTTGGAATCATGGAACCACAGAATTGGATGAGTTGGGAGGGACCCATCAGGATCCTGGAGTCCAACTGCTGGCCCTGCACAGGACACCCCAACCATCCCAGCCTGGGCCTGGCAGCGCTGTCCAAACGCTGCTGGAGCTCAGAGAGCCCTGGAGCTGGGACCCTTCCCTGGGGAGCCTGGGCAGGGCCCCAGCAGCCTCTGGGGAAAAACCTTTTCCTGAGATCCAACCTAAGCCTGCCCTGACTCAGCTGCAGCCGTTCCCTCCAGTCCTGTCCCTGGGCACCAGAGGGAAGAGATTCCCACAGCCCCAGCCAGGGACCCGCTCCCAAGGCTGTTGCCATGGCAACCAGGGCTGGGACCAGCTGGGATGCTCAGTTTCCATGGACCAGGGTCTAGGAATGGGATTCCCCAATTCTGTGCTCCTGCTAAAACCACTCGCTCCCCTCCTCCCTCCAATGGAGAGCAGAAAAGGCAAAGATCCTGGGCTGAGGTAAGAACAATTTACTGTGAACAGCAGCAAGATAAGGAACAAACAGGAACAGCAACAATATTGATAGCTGGAAGTAAACCTACGTATTTTGCTATGTCAAATTAAATACCTCAAGTAGGGAGTGTTTCCAGAGCTGAAATTGCAGATGACCCTGCACTTGCACAGCCTCTGAGTGGGCAGCTGGATCCTGCACCAGAGGCTGGAAGAGACTCAGTGGTTCAACCATTCACATACCTGGGAGAAGCTGAAGGAGAAACTGCACAGGAACCCTCTTGTTGCCTATGACAAAGTGGTCAAGGCATTCCAGCTGCAGGGAGCAGCTCATTTGTTCCAAGATATGCCACAGCCACTGCAGGAAATCCCAGCTGTGCCAATGTGACAGGGGGGTGGTGTGGAGGAGGTGCATCCCAACCCTCTTCCAGGCAGAGCTGGAAACGCCTGTGCCCATCAGGATGCAGGGGAAGAGCTGCAGGCATTCCGGGTGTAAGGAGGGTTAGGGTTGGAAAAGCCTGTGCCTGTCACAGTTTTGGGACAGACAGGCGATTCGACACTCTGTGTTCATGCAGCAACAGCCAGTGTTTATTGAAGGGCAGCCCCTTTTATAGGGGCTTCAAATTTCCCACTCATGCAGAAGTGTTTGGACAAAGGTTTCAACTCCATCCAGCCCACTGGCCAATGATGCGGTCGCATCCCTGGCTCAAAGGAATTCTGGGGCCCCCTTGTTTGAGCTTGAATTCAGCCAATGACTTTCATACTTGGAGACTTGTTACTTCAATGAGCTAACCAGGTAGCTGGTCGAGTGAGTGTCTGTCAAGGCCAAATTGTTTGTGAGACCAGCTATAGCTGTCACAGTTCCCGCTTTCTGTTTTATTAGAAATGCAAAGTGTTCTCTGTCATCCTTCTTCAAGGGCCCTTTGCAGATAAAATGACAGGGTAGCAAGATGACACATGTGATTCTATCAAACTCGACCAGCCTGGCCTCCCTCCGCCAGTGATGCATTCCACTTATCATTGAAGATGATTCATTCCCAGGAGCTATCAGGCAGGATCACCAACAATTCAAGCTTTCCAACTGGTGTGCCACAGGCTTATTACTGAGAAGTTAAAAACTTATAACTTAACTGTATGAACAGGAAACATTTTAACTTTCATAACTGTGGGAAAATTCAAATAACAGGGAAAACAACTTGTCCAGTCTCAGGTTTTTGTCTTACATTCTTAAATATATAAATCCTCAAAACCACACACATATAAAGAATGAGAGAGTAGGGGTAAGGGGGAAAGGGAAAGGAGCCTCCCCAAGTCAAAGACTGAATCTTCACAGAAGTATAATCAATGCTCATTTATTGTTAGGTTCAGGGTACATTTATATGGTTATCCAGGGTTCAAGCGACATGAGAAACTATTTTATTGGTTACAGAATACTGTGCATAAAACAATGAGTATTTCTTAACATATCTTGGTCACGTAGCTTAGCTTGTCAGCAATATCAGTAGGACATCTTCACATCCTCTTCTAGCATCTTCAGACCATGTTCTTTCACATCCTTTTCCCTTGGGTGCAGTTGGCAAACTTCCTCATGCATGCTGCCCAAGGGCAGCATGCTTCTGCTATCAGGCACATACACAGAGTGTTTGCAAGCATGCTTTCCAAATCCACAGAATTGTCCATTGTTTTGCCTGCAAGGTTGTGCAAGCAGCCACAGTGTCTGCTTAAAGTCCTCTCTTCACACACACACACATATATACGTATATGTGTGTAATCTGCATGTCCCTAAATAGATGAAGTCCTTAAATAAACTTTTCATCTCAAACGTCCTGTATCAGTTGTACAAGTTATTTATCTCACTGCTCCCCAACATCTGCTGGAGCTTCATCAGGATGATGTTGTCTCTGATCCCGAGCAGGACATAGAGCAGGGTGGACACATCTAGCGGGTATCCACCTTGTCCCGGTGTCCGTGGAGACACAGGCATACACACATCCCCATGTAATGAGGTCCCATGGACCTTCCCACTTGTTTGTCATAATATCTTTTATCATTACTTTAGGTTTGGGTGATTTGGCATCATCAGACGATTGCAGTGACAGGAAATGATTTAAGATTACTGGGTTTTGAGATTGCTCCAGCACTGTCAAATGATTTAATATGTAAACAGTCTTTGTCACTTTGCTCTGTGGGGTTTTGCCACACATTCCCTGCTTTTGTTTTTCTAACATGTGTTTTAGAGTGCCATGTGCCCTTTCTACAATGGCCTGTCCCGTTGCTTGTCAGGGAATACCAGTTTGGTGTGCCACACCCCAGAGCTGTAAAAATTGTCTAGTTTTTTGTGATGTGTACACAGGTCCATTATTTGGTTTTATGTTATGAGGGATACTCAAAGCAGCAAAGGCTAATTGCCGATGGCAATTGCATCCTGACCTTTCTCCCCTGAATGTACTGATGCCCATATGGCAGAAGAAAAAATATCAATTGACACGTGCACATATTTTAATTTTCCAAATTCTTGAATATGTGTGACATCAGTTTGCCAGATTTGTAGTGCTTTTAATCCACGGGGATTAACCCCCATATGTAATAGAGCAGTGTGGCCCTGGCAATCAGCACATGTGTTTACTATGTTGTGAGCCTCTGTGCTGGAAAGCAGAAATTGTCTCTGTAGGGCTTGAATGCCTTGGTGAAAGAAGGCATGTGATGCCTTTGCCTGAGCCAGCATATCTGACTGTGGTGCTGTCCAGGCAGGGCCAGTCAGGTGATCTGCTCGTGCATTGCCCTCTGTAATGAAACCTGGGAGATTTGTATGACTTCTAATATGAAGGATGTAATAAGGGCAAGTTCTGGCCTGAATGGTGTGCCACAAGGTTTTTAGCAAGCCAAATAATTGTGCATTGTTAACTTCCTTTAACAGAGCTTGGTCCAATTTTTGTGTTCTATCTGCAACATATGCAGAGTCAGTAACTATATTCAAAGAAGTGTGGAGAAAATGCTGAAAAGCCACAGCTTAAGCACATAGCTCTACTAACCCAGGTGACCCAATCTCATGTCCTACCAATATTTGCCTTCCTTCCATGTCACAATGGACTTCCCCATTTTCCCAGACCCATCAGTGAATACAGCAATTCCTTTTAAGAGTGTTCGACTGCTCAGGGGTTTTAGGGATAGCTCAGTGGTCTTACTCATTTGCAGCAGTGTATGACTGCTGACCATTTGTAAATGGTAGCAAATTTGCCCCTTGAAATCTTGTAAAGCACTTTGTAAAGATGTTCAGTTGGCATAGCACCATTCAAATTCTTCTTGCTTTACAGGTAAAATGATTTTAGAGGGATCTTTTGCATTCAATTGCAAACATCTTTGATGTAATTTAATAATTAACTGGGCAATTAATTCGTAGATAGCAGGGGCTGTCTTTTTTGGTTGATGGGGCAAGAACACCCACTCTAAAACATGCAAATGGTCAGACCACTGAGTATCCCATTGTCCAATGACAGCGGTAGGATGGAAATTAGCATTGAAAATAAACACAGTAATACACACTCCCAGGCACACTGGGTGGACCTGTCTGTTTGTGAGAGCCTGCTCTGCCATTTCAAGAGCAGCTTTTGCCTCTGGGGTCAGTGTCCTGAGAGATGTTAAATCAGGATCACCCTTTAGAAGGCTGAACAAGGGTGCTAATTGTGGAGTGGTCAATCTGAGATAGAGTCTGAGCCAGTTTATGGTACCCAAAAGTTTTTGAGTATTATTTAAATTTTTAATTTTTGCTGAAAATTGAATTGTCTGGGTCTGTATGGTCTGATCCATAATTTTGAGTCCAAGGTACTTCCAAGGTGGTTGCTGCTGTATCTTCTTTGGTGCCACTTGCAGCCCAAATGCTTTTAATGCTTGCATCAGGCTTGGCCAAATTAGTGAAAGACCTTCTTGAGATGGAATAGCTATTAAAATATCATCCATATAGTGGTAACAGTATGGCTCTGAGAATTGTTCCCTTACTGAGGAAAGAGCCTGAGCAACACACCATTGGCAAACTGTGGGGCTGTTTTTCATACCTTGAGGAAGAACTTTGCATTGATAACGCTTCACTGGTGCAGCGTTATTAATGGACAGCACGGTGAAGGCAAACTTTGGGATATCATTTGGATGTAGTGGAGTGGTAAAGAAGCAATCTTTTAGATACACACTTAGGATATCCCAATTGGCATTGTGGCATTGTGGGAGATGGCATATCTGGCTGTAAGGCTCCCGTGCTCTCCATGGCATGCATTGATCTTTCTTAAATCATGGAGCAGCCTCCATTTCCCAGATTTCTTTTTTATAACAAACACAGGGGTGTTCCAAGGGCTTATGGATGGTTCTATGTGCCCTTGAGCCAGTTGTTCCTGCACCAAAGCCTCAAGGGCGTGTAGCTTCTGTTTCTCAAGGGCCACTGTGGCACCCACACAGGCTGAGTGGTAAGCCATTTTAAGGCTGGTGTTGACAGTGTTGGGATAAAATGTTTCTAAAATCATGGGATAC
>VYZP01008287.1:0-14584 GCA_013400635.1 Hypocryptadius cinnamomeus | reverse complement strand
TTAAATAAAGCCAGAATGTTCAGGTATTACCATGAGAAAGGGAGTGAGTACTAGTCTTTTTGATTTCTATATCATAGAAAATAGTTGGCTCATTATCATAATTACATTGGTGTTCATGATATCAAGGTCAAACAAAATAATAGTAACAGTAGAGTGATGTCATTTTACTGATTCAGGCAGGTATTAATTGAGGTTATGAGGATTTGGTGGTGCTGAAAAGAGACAGGTGAATATGAAACCCAGAGGACCTTCACTGTATTGCATATTCTTTACCATCTGTTTTGGGAATTCCATATTCAGCCATGGACTGGGAAAGGATGAAAAGTTACATCTCCTTGTTTTCCATTTCACATCTTTAAAAATGCTGTTTTCATGTTAATATTATGGTGGAATGTGTATATTTTTAATTTGAACTTAAAAGTTTGGACTTTTATAACAGAAAAGCATGTTTTCTATTAAGTGTTTATATTTTAAAGCACTGAACTCTTCATTATTTATTCTGGTTCAAATAGTATTTCCTTGGTCATTAATGAAAATCATAATTGTTTCAGCAATGAGTGTTGGCTGTTTCTCTCTCTTGTCTCTGAAATCTTTTGTAATAAGAGGAACCATTTACTTCGCCCTTTTAGTGGTAAAAAAAAAGAAGTCATTTAAAAGATTTATGCCAGTAGAACATGGAGAGTATAATGAGCTTCACATTGGTTCTAAACCAAATAGATATTTAACTGAACAGTATTAATGGATGTTCAAAGACATTTTGATTAGTTCATGCAACGAGCTCAACTTCCTAATAGAGGAGGCATGGTGATAAATGTGTTAAAAGAACTATGTTGATTAAGCAGTGTTGCTCTTTTATGTAGTCCCTGGCAATGCAATAGCATATGAAGTATAAAGTCAAAACTTTACCAGCTAAATCAACACAGGAACATTTTGTTTGGGTTTTATGTAAAACTGTTGTTGTGATAATTAAAAGATACTGCTTCCTAAGTTCTCCAATATCTCATTTTGCTTTAATTAAATTTGCTACATTTTAAATAAATATTGGATGTAAGTTTGAATTGACAGTAAAGTTAGAAAATCAAACAGCGTGTGTGTCTTAAAATGAAAAAGCAATGATTGTTTTCTGAGTCCAACTGACTGATCTGATTTAGCTAAAGCTTTGCAAAAATGTCATCTTGATGGACATATGGAGCTGGAAAACATCATCTGATAATTTGTCAAATGCACATATGTGTTTAAGAAGATCTGAGAATGGGAACAATTTTTGCTTAATGAGAGAAACTTCTGGCTCATTCCTTGATACATCTGATCTCAGCTGATCTCTCACAACAAAGGGAGCTCCACAAGAGAAGTCCAGGGGACACTCAGCTACCCTGGGTGTCCCTCACAGCCCCCAGCAGCCATGTAGGGGTGGGCACTGGGCATTTTGGGCTGCTGGAGCTAAGGCCATAACAATGTGACTGAACACTCTAGTCTTAGCCCTTAAAAGATGAAGTAGTGTTTGCTGAAGGTGACCTATTGTCTGAAAATGAATTACATGTGTTACAGTGACAGTAAAACAATGGATTTCCTATGTTACAGAAGTTTTCAATTTTTTTCTTTGTGCTACAGAGCACAATGTCTTCAACAGAGTGTGATCAGTGGCAGATTTATGAAACTGTTTGAATATGGCTATGCTAAATATTTGGTCTTTGATATTGAGGGATTTTTTAAAATTTGTTTTAATCTTGTGGGTGGTGTGTAAATGAAAGGAAAATATTTTTTTTTCAGATTACCCAAGAAAAGTGGGAAAATAACTGAAATAACTGGATGTTTCTATTAAAAAGCGTGTGTCAGTGCTTGGCTAAAATTATGGCACTTAAACAGATTTACATTTTGAACCATGGAAAAGAAAGCATTTGGGTTCCAGCTGGTAATTAACCCCTATCACTTTTTCCGTGGCCTCAGCTCCTCTGGCAGGGTATGTATTCTGGAGGGAGGACCTAATCTGTCTTTTATCCTCTCTAATTGCTCCTATAATTGGATGTGTATGTCTATACCCACTGCAGTGGTTGTGGTCCCATCTTCCATCTCAGGAAGATGGCATTACTGAATCACATCTGCCACACCTGGCACAAGGATCTCAAGTTTTGAGTGGAAGTGGGATTTTCCTTAAATTTAGTAGCATGTATGGAAAAGGAGAAGGAAGGACATCTAGGGGTTTTGTTGCTCTGTTGATTTATTTTGGTTTTGCCTGTTTTGTTTTTCTTTATTTTTGTATTTTTCCCGGTTTCTCTTGTTTATTCTCTGGGAGCCTGTGGCAGTTGGTGTTGCATTTACACAGATCTGAGTGACATGACTTTTGGCCATAGGCTGCATCAAGTCTCACTGCAAATATCTGATTACCTCCTGACCAGAAGCTAACCCTGCTCTCCAGCTGCTCAGTGAAGAAGGATATCTCCTATCCAGCCATTAATCAGTGTAATATATTGCTGGCCTTCTCACACCAGCCCTGTGCCTTCACCACATTCTCCCTGCTTTTATTCCTGCTTTTCCCCTGCCTGTCAGGTACTCTGAGACCTGGGAGTCCTCCCAGCTTCCTATCACATTACTTTTCACTAGCTGGCAGGAAGAATTATATAGTTATCCATGGACATTGCTACAAGATGCATTTAATGAATGGCCAGGCTGTCAAATGTTTGAAAGTGATGTAGGAGGAATGTTTCTTGCCAGTTTGAATAAGTGTCTGAAATCTGGGATTTGCAGTAAGTGTGCAGGTTCTCAGCTTGTCTGGGCAGCAGCTGCCTGCCTGCAAGAGCTGTGGAAAGAGAAATTAAGCTGTGGAATGGCTATGCTTGTAAAAAATGTCAATATTTGCCTGCTGTGTTGCTGACAATTTTTAGTTCTTCTTGCAAAATATTCCCTAATTAACCACTGGCATGAGATGCTTCATGGGAATTAGATGTCAAATTTTTCAGAAAGAAAGGAAGAAATATTTCTCATCCAACTGGGAGGAATTGGCAGCTGTGCCCAAAGTTTTGATATTGCTAGGTCAGTTCTTTAACTGAAATGGAGACTCAGATTAAGGCTTGTGAAAGTTGCATGATAATTTAATTTCTTTCTTATTGGTGTGACATATCTGATACGCAGCTCCTCTGATTCTTTGCTCTGTACTTTTATGTGGGTTTGCATAAATATGCTGCTTGAGCTGAATCACATTTCCTTTACCCTTACAATTCTCCATGAGCAATGCAATTAAACAGCTCATGAAAAATGGTATACTAGCAGGATTTGATTTAGGCCAGTGTTTATAGCACTTAAACCAGTGTATCTTAGGCCTACCCTGTGTTGACATAAAAAGCTCACAGAGAAAACTACATTATTAAAGGTATAGAGCTGCTGTAACATATGCAATCATATGGTACTCTTACATCCCTTAAGAACTTTTTCCCTGTGTACACACCTGCTTTGTGTAAGAGGGAAACTTCTAGGATATTAAGCATGCTCACATTGTGTTAATAATTGAATTTTGGCACCAGAACTGGTATTGACAGTCCATGCTGCAACATGCTTCTCATGTTTCTAAAATAGTGGTTTTTTCTGCTTATTAATAAATAGGTGCTTTAGTGCTGCTCTAAAATGTAAAATAGAGATAGTTGAAAATGATCTCAGGTGGAGTAATTTTCAGTAAGAGAAAAGTCTGGTGACAGCAGAAAGCCTGATATAGGGTCATTCCTGCCAGATACAAGAAAGTATTCTAGTGAGATTCTCATGGATAATACTTTTACAGAAATAGGATCTTTTGTAGCAGCTGAAAAATTAAGACTTCAAAAATGAAGGACATGGGCAAAACCAAAACTGCTACTTTGCTTCCTTCATCTGCACACCCAGGCTATCAGTATTCTAATGCATGGTAGAAGCATGATTCCCTATTTTCTGAGGAAAAGGGCTTCCATGTGCCTGGAAGTAGCAAAGTAGCTAGCACTCTGGAATTGGCTTTTCAGGATCAATGGCTCTTAATGAATAAATTGATACTTCTCATTGCTCTGTTTCTTAGTGTTTATTATATGCATAATGTTTAGAGAATATGTGGATGTAATAAGTACCATAGTTATTAATAGTTATATATTAATTATTATAATATTATATAATAGTTACTATTGCAATATTTAATAAGTGTGTTGTAAACTACATAGGCTAGCTGAAAAATAAATGGTCTTGAAATTTGGAAACTGTTTCTAAGAATGTGTGATTTTTTAATTAATTAATTGAAACCTTCATCTTTGTTTACTCAGAAATGTGTCTGGATTAGTAAAGATGTGCAACACATTAAAAGAAATTTCTAAATTATTTTCTATGTAAAAGGTTTAGAACAAGATTTCTCTTGCATTGCATTTGCACCACTTTTTATGTTTTGAATAACAATTTCAGATACAAAGTGACTCCTCAGAAATACCATAAAATGAGAAAAGCTTAAGGGCAAGTTGTGCTGTTAGTGAATGATGATACTTCTATCTGGCAGTTCAGTTGGCTTGAATAATACAAGGTTTATGTGATTTATTATCTTACTGTGCTGAAGTAGTCTACTAATACAAATGTTTCCATTTAAAAAGAAAGTGAACTTGCTAAATGGAAAAGATAATGTTTTATTAATTTTTCTTCTTGGTTTTATATTCTTGTGCCCTGCAGCTCTAGTGCAGCTGCTGTAAGTGCAAATGCAAATACCAACTTGCTTAATGGGGTAATTAAAGGCAGTGGAGGAAAGTTATGTAATGGATACTCACTAAGTGTAAAACATATTCAAGCCATATCATATGATATTTTAAACAGTGGAATTGTCTCCTGAGGTTGGAAAGGCATTGAATATCGCTTGTGGAATAGTTATTTTTTTCTGAAATTGGATGTAAAAAAAATAAAAGACTCTTCCTTAATTCAGCAGAATCTAAATTCTTTTTGTTCATTTTACTTGAGTAGGGTAATTTAACATTTTTTCCCATTATTATCCCAGCTTCCCAATATAGTTAAAACCAGTGTATTGAAATCCTGGCTAGCAGCTGCATTATTAGAAAGACCATTATGGAAAACCAGTTTTCAGGAAAAATGCTTTGTCTTCAGATTATGTCCATCATTGCTCTGCACGTCTTTGTGTAACTGAATGCAACTGAGGACAGACTCCAAGGACACAGAGCGTTGTGTAGTTTAGCAGGGGAAATAAAAGCTGTTTAACATGTTCAGAAATCTGTGATCAGATAATTGAAGACTTTTGTTTTCGAGACTACCAGGTTTTGAAACTGGACTTTGTCTTTTTAAAACTACTGTTTGATATTTTGAGACGGCTTCCAGTACACTGGACTTCACAAGTCTTTCCAAACACATAGTATTTGGCTTACTCACTAGAATTGTTTCCTTTAGTAGCAAAGTGTAGAAATGAAATATAATTCACAGTGTAACCATAGTGATGAGTTTATAAATATATAGAATTCAGTGTACATTTGAAAGGAGATTTTATACATTTTAAAGAACAAAGCATAAACTGGCTCTGCTATTAAAATGAATGTATATGGAACTACAACATATTTCAAATGAATTGAATAAAAGTTTGGGCAAAATGTATAGTATGGCCTCAAACTGAAACAAAGGAAGTTTAGATTGGATATTAGGAAAAATGTTTTTCGTGGAAAGGGTTGTCAAGCACTGGAAGAGGCTGACCAGGGAATTGGATGAGTTGCCATCCCTGAAGGTGTTCAAGGGTGTGCAGTTGTGGCATTTAGGGACATGGCTTGGTGGTGGACTTGACAGCGCCATGTTAACAGTTTGACTCCATGGTCGTAAAGATTTCTCCAGCCTAAATAATTCCCTGATTCTCTTATGAAGTGTTAGATTATGGTACTGGAAGACTTGGAATGGGTACTCCCATGGCATAGGAAACTTGGTCTTTTTGCTTTAGGTACGATCCAGTTTGAAATGTTTCAATCCTGAACTAACATTATCAGTATCACCCACAGTTTTTCCCCTCCTTCCTATCCTCAAACCACTCTCCTGTCCAAGTTCATATTTTCTAATTCCTTACCTAATATTCTGGTCTGCAAATTTATTTCTATTACCTACCATCACGTGTGTTTTTGGAGACTGTGTGGGAACAAAGGGAATCTGCTCCAGGTCTGCCTCGCAGTGACAAAATTAAGTGCCAGGAAGGTCCATGCTTGGCTGCTGCATGGTGGCAGGATTGCACCTGTGTAATGAGTCTCATACAGAATGTGGAGTACAGTTGGTGTAATAAAATCTGTGACTGATGTTCTGCTATTACTTCCTCTGCTAGGAATTCAATGACTTGTGATTCTTAAACTTTTATTAGAATTCTAAGTATTTTCTTGTTTTGAGTAAATCAAAAGGTATATCTCTGGTGCCAGACACTCTCTGCTTGCTAAACTTCAAACTCTTCTATCTTGAAAAAGTATTACAATAGTAATTTTTAGGGAATTCATTACCAGATATTTATTTGTTAAATTGTGGGTGTTCTGGTTTTTTGTTTGTTTGTTTGAACTAACTTCTTATTCCCCACTCCATAAATAGAACCCAGGGAAAACAAACCCAAGTCATGACCACAAGAATCACCCTAAGGAGTATTTTTGGTTGCGAAATAGCTAGATTAAATTAGTAATGATCAACTAAAATATAGTTTTTTAATGGAAATTGTTAATATCGAGCATAGGCAAAACTCTCATTAGCTATATATTTAAGACTACCATTTTAACTGCAAAGCTTGTTATATACATTACAGAAATATTCCAAAGAACATAATTTTATTTTTATGGAGTCTCTAATAATTTTTTTTTTTTTTTTTGCTGTAGGAAAAATAGGATTATGATTTTCTCTTTCTCTTGGAGGATGTGGTTGGTGGGAGGATGCAATCAGTTGGTGGATTTTAGTGCTGATGCATTTCTTACTCTTCTGTTTTGTGGGCTTTTCTTACCTATCATGGGAAATTTAACATTGCTTTTGTCTGTTCTCCTTCATGAATGCAGAAAGTAAATCTTCATTTAATTAAAAAAGAAAAGTATTTCTGCAAACTTTTAATTTTGGAAGTATTTCCTGCTTACCTAATCTTATTTATTTATCTGATTTCTCCATTCCAATAGGACTACTAGTTAAGATGCTACATTGATATTAAAACCTGTGGTTCACTGTTTCCACCTGATAATTTTGCTAGATTTGCTTGTTTACTTATTTTTTTCAGCATTTATCTTCTGGAGTTTGGCTTCTGCTAGAGTTGAAATAAAGCTGTTTTGAAAATCTGTTATAAAGATATTATTTCTGAAGTTTAAAATCTCATCTCCTATAAGACTGCAAGACAGAGTCTTTTAGAGTCTGTAAGAGTCTAACAGTAGTGACTTACAAAGACATGTGCTGTCATTAATCCACAGTGATGGACTGCATGTACAACTTGTCTAGTGTTATTGCAGCTGGACACTCTTAAAATTATGTCACACTGTGATTATATTATCTGACGTTGCATGAATGTCACAAATCTGATTGGTATAGACACTTTTGTTTAATATATGGATATTTAATGTGTATTCAATTGCAACCGTTTTTCATCATGCATAGTGTTGGATATTGCAGTTGAAATGTTCCACCAGTGGATGTTTTTCTTTTTTCTTGTCTTTATTTTAATTTTTTACTTTTAGGCCTTTACAGAGCCGAGTTCCTCTTTGACAGTGTGGAGGTGGAGTTACTGTGTACCTGGAGTTGTCCCTGCCTGCAGCCAAGGACAGGTTCCCCTGTGGTCTGTGGGTGCTGTTGTTGGCCACCAGTCTATACTGAGCACTGGGGGCTCTTAGCAGCACCTGCTGGGCTGGCTGGCTCTTTGTAGCACTTTTCCTATGACCCTTATGAATCCTACTGGGCAAAAAATTACACAAGATTATTGTCAGTTTGAGTCTACCATATTGAGGGTTTGAGGGTTTGAGGTTTTTTAATTCTGTTTTGTGTTTGTACTTCATCTCTGAAATCTGTAGTCTTCTCCACAGGATTGACTGGTAACAATTTCAACTCTATCAGCCTTCAAATTTACTCAGAATACGATGCCTTTCCCCACCCTCCCTTCCCAGAACATCTCCAATGTTTTTAATGTTTCCTCACCATCACAGCTGAACACATGAGCCAAGAGTTGTGTAGAAAGAGTTGACTGCTTGTAATAAGAATAATGATTTTTAAAAAAGCGTTCGATGGGACATATTTTCTCTTGAAATATATTGGCTGACACATCTTTATACCTTGTCTTTAATTCTGTATTTTCATAGAATCATAGAATGGTTTCGGTTGGAAGGGACCTGTCCTGGGGTGTCCCAAACCAGGACAAGACCTTAAAGATCATCTAGTTCCAGCCCCCTGCCATGTGGCAGGGACATCTTCCACTAGAGCAGGCTGCTCAGAGCCCCATCCAACCTGGGCTTGAGCACTCTCAGGGATGGGTGTCCACAACTTCTCTGGGCAATCTGTTCAAGTGTCTTACCACCCTCAAAGATTTTTTTCCCTGATATCTAATCTAAACCTACTCTCAGTTTGAAATAATTCTGCCCCGTCCTGTCACATTTTACTCATGTAAATGGCTTCTCTCCAACTTCCCTGTGGGCTCTCTTCAGGTACCGGAAGTCTGCGATTAGATCACCCCAAAACTTTGTCTTTTCTGGGCTCAACAATCCCAATTCTCTCAGTCTTTCCTCATAGGAGAGGTGCTCCACCCCTCTCATCACCTTGATGGTGTCCTCTGGACTGTCTCCAACAGCTCCATGTCCTTCCTGTGCTGGGACCCCAGAGCTGATGCAGCCCTGGGGGTGGGGTCTCACCAGGGCAGAGCAGAGCAGAGGGGCAAAATTCCCTCCCCTGCCCTGCTGCCCACGGTGCTTCGGATGCAGCCCAGGACACGCTTGGCTCTCTGGGCTGTGAGTGCAAACAGCTGCGTCAAGTCCAGCCTGTCATCCAGCAGCACCCCCAATCATCAGGGCTGCTCTCAACCTGCTCATCTCCCAGCCTGTGTTGATACTGGGGGTTGCCCCCACCCAGATGCTGAACCTTACATTTGGTCTAGTTGAACCTCAATTTTATGTATTTTATACCCTGTTTTATACCCTATTTTATATGTGTTGTATATACTCTCTAAGGTATTTTAATGTTATCTGGTAAAGATGAGTAGCCAGGCTATGATAAGACATGGAAAGTGCTTAGTGGAATTCTAAATAGAAATTTACTATCTGTCTAGAAGTGAGAAATAAAAAAAACTATGAAGGAATATGTATCAACTGGATAGAAAAATCTGTTATTGGTCACACTGCAAAAAAACCCAAACCTGGGATCATTGTTGAATTATGTTGTTTATGTTGTACAGACTTGTTTCATGAAACAGTGATATTTTATAGTTTACATAATAGACTGACTTTAATTTTCAAAATCAGTGCCCATGAAATTTGCAGTTGATAACTATAACTTGTTTTTTAGAGTTGCAGAATAATCTGGACTGGCTGGTAATATGGATTTATGCAGGTAAAGTATGGTTTGGTCTAACAAAGTCAAAATGATGCCTCTAGAAACAAGAAGTGCAGGCCTTATTTTCAGAGAGCTCCTGAATTCTTGACTGAGGAAAACAGTGACTCTAGAGAGGGCTTAGGGAGTCGGAGAAGAAAAAGTAACTCCTCAAGAGCAACCAGTTTGACAAATATTATTTCAGTCTCTGGCTGTGAAATAGTGCAGGAAAGACTAAAAGTCAGCATTTAGTAGAAAGACTAAAAGACATGTTTTAATCTGTGAAATCAATACTGGAAATGTTTTCAGTGATGGATGTTGATAGTTTAAAAGCTTGCAGAAGAGCAGGAGAAGATGTAGAAAAATATCCCATAAATATTGCTTGAGGAAACTGCAAAACCCCCTGTTTATTTAATTGATAGCAATCTTTAGTATTACTTGGTATAAGAGGCATAAATTCCTCAGACAGGGGATAAATATTGGGGGCTAAAAATATTCTGTTAAAATAAATGTATTTTTGAAAACTGGAATGGATCACATGTAGTGATATGGAAATACCTGTGGGAGTGTAAGTTTGGTAATAACCAAGAAAAATCTGGTCCAGTAAATCCTAGAAACATGTGAAACTCTGAGGCAACATATTTTGCAGGTAGTCAGAGATGTGGTGTGAGGAGTACAAGTCCCTCTGTGTAGTAGTGGACACAGATAAGCTAGGTTGGGATTTGATAATTCCAAGGCTGAGCTGAGATTCTGTAACTCCATAATTTTAATTTCACAAATCTCTTCTTTCATGAAGAATTTGATTTTTTAATTATTTAAATAATAATTATTTTAGTTTGTTTCCTTTTGAAATAGTTGATGGGTTTTTTTGGGAGGGGAGTGTTGTCTAAAAGTTATAGGCCAGCTTTTGGTGGTAAGGAAAGTTCCATCCCTGACAAATATCTTGTGTTATGCACTTTGGTTATGATCAAAGGGGGGAACTTTAGGTATGATGACAATAACTTCAATTGATATAATAAAAATCATTGCCCTGCTGGGTGATAATGTACACATACTATCCCATAGAGCCCAACCCTAAGCTCTGAAACCTACATTCCAGCCTTCAGAGCATTTTTGCTTGGCTGTGGCAGCTGTGTTTTTCTGCATTTGATTATTGTTGGCAGGCTGCAGAGGCTGTTCTCGTCTCTGCCCAGCCAGATCTCTACAGTTGTATGTCATCCTGGAAGTGTAAGAAAGCTTCAGGATGACCTGGAAACTATTACATGTTTATGGTCCAAATTTTGTAAATGTTTCTCAGTCCAAAACAGTGATTGGCTGGAAGGGAAGCTTATGAAAAGCATGAGAACAGGGAATAGAGTGCTTTATGAATGGAGGTGCTGAAGAACTGTAATTACCATAGAAATAGGACGTTTTTTATTGTTACAGAAGGAAGGAACATACTCCAAATCTGGAAGCCAGATAACATGGGCGTAATCTAATTTGGGTGTCTGTAGCTGAGTTTGTAATATGGCACTTCTTCTATATTCAAAGTCTATTTTGATATTTTAAGGTAAGATTCTTCTGACCAGTTTTAGAAATATACTTCCAGGCAAGATAAATTGTATCTTATTGACTAGGTCTTTATTAACTGTAATGAAATATAGCTGAAATGTAGTTAACAACAATGGACACTGATGAATCCTATTGAAGATATGTATTCAGAACACCACAGGCAGTGCAATACTGCACATTGCCATCAAAAATGCATGTACTTCTGAAATAGTTGCGAGAAAACTACACCCATTCTTCCCAGCCTAACAGTATGAAAGTTCATGCACTTGATTAATAGAGAAAAAGAAATCAAATGCATTGTATGGTTGACTGATTTATGCTGAAAAATGCTCTTTATCTTTGAACCCTCAGATTGCAGGTCAGACTGGATTGTGTAACTTCTGTTTCAGAACATTCTGTGCAGATGTGGTTGCACAGATATGTGAAGAAAAGAGTTCTTTCAAAAAAAAGCTGAACGGATTTCTTTAGCCATTGTCTGTCCTGGATACAATTAATGGAGGCTTGAGAAGCAACCTCAGTCCTAATAAATTGCAGTCAGCTTTTAACTGGTATTTTGGAGGGAAGGGAGATAAATTCTGAGGAGTGGTTCTGACCCGTCTTCCTCAACTTTCTCCTCTTTAGAAGTATTTTGCCTAAGCTTCCTTTTTTGTATTTGTTCATGTACCTTTCTACACAGATGTTGAGGTTTATTTATATACTTCAAAGAAATAATTTTACAGGAAGTACAAGTATTTTTAAGTGACTGCCAACATACCCAGGTTAAACTAGACATTGTTCTTTTAATCTTTGTTAAAGTTGTTTAAATAGTAAACTTCTAAAAGCCTTTTATTGTTTTTCCGTTTTAATGTAACTTGGGTATTGAAATTTAGCGAGTTTATACTTTTTAATGAGAATATTGAGATCTTTTGTATGAGTTGAAGTGTTAAGACCATGAATATGCAATATATTAAAATAACAGAGCTTTGGTGACTTAGTAAAAATAAGCAATGGGATGCTGCCAGGAACACTGTGTTTTTGCATCAGCTGGCAAGTAGGCTTCTATATCACCTAAAGTTTTTAGTCAAGACATTTAAAATTTAAGAGAAATTATTAAAATGCATGGAGGAGAGTCTTACAATGGCGTTCCTGGTCGGTCTTGAAACAAGGAAAGGAATGTTTTCTTCTTTATAACAATGAAGTGTTGAAGCATCTGTGTCCTTTCCAATTCTGTGGAGAATGTAGCTGTCAGTAAAGTTCAAAATGCAGGACTGAAGCAGTTGAAAGAATGTTTATTCATGAAAAGTACAAGATATAACATCAATAGACAGGTTGTGGTAGCTTTAAAATGTCCATGGTAGGAGGTGAAACAGAGAACTTTAGAATTCAAGAATAATAATTTCTGTTGATTTCTACTCTTTTGTTGAATAGAACAAAAGGAAATGAGCCCCCAGTGGTCAGGCATGTATTGACCACTTGGGTTTCGTCTGCTGTTTTGAGCTATCCATTTTAACACCTTGAGCTAATTTGGTGTGTGAGAGGCTATAAATAATTTACCAATTTAGATATGTTTACTGTTATGTCAGAGAGTAAAGGAAACTTATTGAGTGTTGTGTTGTGGTATGTATCCTCCTGACCCGTGGAAATTCCATGGAAATACTGATTTGAAAGCTTAAGAGCTTTGATAATGCTTCTTGTTAATGAATCAGCTCATGTTTGTATTCAGAACAGTAACTGGGCGTGGAAAAGGTATCCTTTTTGGTAATTAAAAGTGCTCAAATGCTGTAGTTTGATGTGATTTCTTTGTTATTCTATTCCTGCTTTTATAGAGCTCCTGTTGGAATTTGCAAGCCAAGCACTTATTCCAGATTCTGCAGGATGCCGAGTCCTGAAACTTTGCTTGCTGCACGTACTGGTAACACATGTACACGCACAGAAGGGGATTTGGGACTAGATTTGCACACTGAAATGTAGCACCATTATCTCCCTCGACAGCTCTCAAGTATTTAACCTGCCTTTACAAATGAATAGATGTTTAGTCATTAAAAGGGAGGTGTCCTGTTGTGTACTTTGGCACAAGTTTTCATCCTGTCTGTGTAAGGAAGTTTGGAAGAGTTGAAGAGTTTAGCAAGCAACCAGAGCTGCCAAGAGATTTGTGCTTCCTAGGACATGAGTGCACCTGGCAGCTTTGAGGCACGTGGCTGAGGTGCCCCATGCTCAGCCTGCAGGTGTGTTCTTGCCCTATTGGGGATATTTTGGATATTTTGGATATCTTGCTGTAGAGATCTACTCCTGGTGCAGTGCTGACCTCAGCTGCTGACCAAGGAGTGCTGCCTGGTAGTGTGACATGCCCTAAAAGCCATCACAAGTGCCTTCCTCCCCAGCATCTCCCTCAGTGGCCAGGCGACCACAGCGCCCACCATGCCACAACCCTTCCTCACAAATGTCCATCAGAAAACTGTGCTTTCAAGCTCTGTATTTATAAACACATGTGTAAAGCTGTTAAATATGCATAAGGTAAGTTGGTTTTTGGTAAATAACTGGAATTGGTAATTAACTGAGAAAAGTAGAATGAAGGCTTAATAGAGGTGGAGCTTATATTTTTGCAAGGATTAAACTAAAAACTTATAACTGAAAGATGCAAGGAAGCGTAAAACAAACAAAGGAAGATAGTTCTGTTGACATTGTATTGTATAATCCAAATTACTGTCTTCATGTTATAGCTGTAATATGTTTGAATTTATTCTTGCAAGCTTACTTTTTTTTGGTTTTGTTTTGCTGGTTTTAGAAATAAGGCAGGCACACTGAAGGACAAGGAAATAGTAATTTCCAGCTTTTGTCTGCCTTCATACAGTGATTGAGAATTGCTACTTCTGAGTAGCTTTATAGAGGCTTCCACTTTATAGAAGTATCCCATTTGGATAATATTTCTTTTTATTGGTTTTTCAGTGATTAGTCTTACCTTCCAT
This sequence comes from Hypocryptadius cinnamomeus, assembly GCA_013400635.1. Lineage (NCBI taxonomy): Eukaryota > Metazoa > Chordata > Aves > Passeriformes > Zosteropidae > Hypocryptadius > Hypocryptadius cinnamomeus. The sequence continues at coordinate 587 of VYZP01008287.1, read as the reverse complement.
GTCTGCCAAATAGCCTCTCTGAGGAGCCTACATATAGGAAACATGAATTTATATATAAATGGGGGGAAATAACCAGGGAAATGAAATAATAAATAAATCTTCTTGCAATACAAGGTGAATTACAAAATAGCTTTAGAGGTATTTGTTATACATATTCATTCTGTAATTAATCTCAGACCTCTCTTGTACAGCTAAATATTTTCTGTTGTAAGGTCTACTGTGTGAATAGAAACATATGTATTTAAGTTAAACATTGGATTATCTTATTTTTGCTTCCTTTGGTAATATTTAGTGGCTTCTCTTGTAGTTCATGCTAGCTTCATTCTTTTTTCTGTTTTTCTGCATGAAACAAGATCCTGCACACACAGTGTGATAACTGAATCTTAAGGAGAAGCATGTCCATGGGTGCTAGTAATGAAATTAACTTTATCACTTTTGGTATATAGTTTTCTTGGACTATAAATTAATTAAAGCACTATGTAATTCTGTAGGACTTCTGGTTTATGGATAATAAATCCATCTCTGTATTTTTTTATCTGTCTTCTGTGTTACAGTGATTCCTTGACTTGGTGCTTATATTTTTTTTT
>VYZP01008284.1:2648-22876 GCA_013400635.1 Hypocryptadius cinnamomeus | reverse complement strand
GATTTTTTCCAACATAGAGTAGCTAGCTGCTTACATTTTATCAACAGCCTCTGAGAATATTGTTTTTGTCTCATTCAGATACGATACTTTCAACATGCTTATGACACGTTCAATTTTCTTACTTAAGAAAACAGCATTCTTCTGAAAGCCATTCAAAAATAAAAACAGGAGGAAGGCCTGCCTGATGAGCTAAAGTCTACCAGCATCACTACTAACTACATGTACAGCTTTTTTGGTGGCATACGATATATATAAAGGATTAAGACCACAATGATAAAAACATAGTTCTAAATACAGTAAACATGTTTCTAAAATGCAATAGGGTATGACACATATGTGTGGGAAACTGGTGAAAAGATGGAATCAAATGCAAAGCCCATGAAAATCTGACAGACATTGCATCTATTTAAGGAAAGGAAAAAGACTTTCAAAAAATACACGTGAAATTGGGGGGAAGATTTATTCTACCAAACAACTTTTTCATCCTTCTATAAGTAAAATAACTAGTTCTATGTTCAAGGCACTTTCCCAAGATACAGCACACCACAGCACAGCCTTCCACTCTGATTAATTCTAGCCAAGGTTTTGACAGCATCTCCCACATCCCAAGAGACCACCTCATCACCCAATTCATTTCATGTGCACAGTCAAATCAGCTTCTCACAAGAGAAACTGCAGCTTGTATCTGCTGGAAGAAAATAAAGTTTCAGAAATGCAATCTTCTCATTCCAAAGTATCAATATTGTGAAAATCCTAACCAGATTTAATTATTTACCTAAAGTAACAAAAATTAAAGAAAAGCTGCATGTTAACTGTATTAAAGGTTTTTGGATTAGACCCAAGAGAGGGTGAATTATTCCAGACAGAAAGTGACCCAGGCCTAAACAATGAATAAGGCAACAAAGATCTCATGCATCACGAGTAGAACTTCCAATAATCAAAACTAAGAATTTTAAATAAAGTGATTAATAGCAGAAGCCAGAAATAAATTCTTCCATTCAAGTACCTGTTGATCTTAAAAACCTATCATCAAAATTACCTGTAATATTACGTAAAACACTGAATAACCTGAAGCACTTACGTACTATACTGAAGCAATTTCTTTCAATGAGGAATACAAAAAGCTACTTCTGGGTTACAAAAGCCTATATCCTCTTAGCAAAACTGCATTTCAGATGCCAATGTCAAAGAACAAGTAAGGATCACAAGGGTTGACTGCAGACACAAAAAGCAGTTTCATGCTCTTCAGGTGATTTGTAAGTTGTTGCTCTTCCCACTTCTGGGCCAAGATTCACAGGTCAGCAAGCCTTAAAACAATGCCCTCCTCAGGACACATTATCCATTAGATTCTGATTGAGATGCAATGAACATACCTTTCAGTACTCTTCTGCACACCAGTACCTCACGGTATGTACTGATAATGCAACAACATATAAAGCCTATTTCATAATACCCTTACCAGATATGATTTGACCTCTCCATTTGAGCTAACACAGTAAAATTGGGACAACAGTGAAGGCACAACCAACACCGAAGAAGGTTTCAAGCATCTGCAGCTCTTTATTGTTCTACAGTACAACCTTTTATACACTCCATCCCACATGCCCTCTTTTCCCTTTTGTGATTGGTCATTACCCCTCAGCACTCCATGTCTCATTACCTTCAATACTTTTCACCTGTCCTGCACCGCTGTAGCCCATTGGGGATGAGGCTCAGCCACAGCCCCACTCTCAATTACCACAAACTGTGTGCCTACAAGATGGTACATCTACCTGCTGCTTCTACTAACAGTTCAGATATTGTGATGTTTGCAGCAGAAAAAACCGAAATTGCCAGGTGCCTGGCACTAATTAAGTATATTTCAATAGGCACTGCTGTTGCTATCCATAATTTTGCACAGGTGACATTTTAATTATTCCTATTGTTTGTGGAGCAGTTTTCTTCAGACTTCAGCCATGTACAGTCTGTACAGAGAGACAAGACTAAAGGTTGCATAATGGACAACTGTCAAGTAAATCCCTCTCTCTGTCTCTTTCCTTTCCATTTCCTCATACTTCAAGCCATGAGGTTTGTGACAGGATTTTGTACAACTCTGCCTTCATAGTCTAGCTAAAGTCAGAGTGGAAGGAAATTCAAGAAACAGCACTTAACTGAATGCAATTCAATCTGATTTGTCAGACAGGACTATTGAAACACCTCTTGGAAGACAGCAGCTCTTGGCTCAGTACTCATGTATTTTACAGGAATATCAGTATAACAAATTGACTTACTGAATTTCCTGATATGACAACTCATTCAATCAAATCCTTCAGACAAAAACATTTGCAAAGACAAGCACACTACACCAAACTGCATTCCACAACCCACAGACAGTAATGCCTGCAAATAGGTTTATATGAGTGTACAACTCTACAGCCTCGTGCTGCCACAGTGGGGGATATGTTAAAAAAAAAAACAATATAAAATAAATAAATAAATATGCACAGCTGGGGTCTTGCAATCAAAATCTTTCTCTTAGTCAGAAAGATTTCCTGTACAGGTCGAAGAGGTATAGTAACCATACATTACTGGCTTCAAGGCTTGTGCTAAGGAAGCACTTTGCTTGTCAACTGAGGTAATGCATTTTTAATTTGCAATCTCATTTACAAATGAAAGGCAACATAATATATATTCTAAAAATTAATATCAGTATCAAAACAAATCCATCAGTTTTGTAACAGACTCTTTACACTTATCCCTTTAAACACACACATTTGCTACTACTATAACTGATTTTTCTCTCATCACTGGAGCTTGGACAGAAACAGTGCCAGTAAGTATCTCTAAATTTTAAGTCCAGTAAGATACAAATCAAAGTTGACTGTTGATTTGCTTTCAATTTGTTGAGCTCTATGTTTCAGTATTTCTACATTAATCCTTTAGGCTTTTAGCTTCCACAAGCACAGACTGTTTTTTTATGTTTCTGTGCAACTTCCACCATAAACTGGAGTTGTGGTTGCAACAAACATTAATGCTGAATGGAGAAGATATTCGCAAAAGTTTTGACCAATTAATTTTTCTGTGCATCTATTACACAGTAAATATTTGTTAAAATTATTCTGTACAATGGAAAGAAGCTACTTTTTTTAGTTAAGTGCATTCTTAATCAGGCAGGTTGCCTTAAGGACTTGAATTTATACATAAAGAAAAAAAAATCACTGAACACCAAAAGCCTGCATTAGAACAGCACCAACACAGAATTTTAAATAGAAACTTGCATGTACACTGGTATGAAGAACATATACAAGGAACAAAGGTCTTTGTACACATACATGAACAAACCACCACAGAACAAATCCCTTTTCTTTACAGATCCTAAAATGCATTTTAAGAAATGTGCTTTGATTTAGAAAAAAATACTGGGCTTAAAATGTAATTGAATCATGGAAATGCCCTGTCTTCTGTATGCAGGATATTTTGTAGCTAGGACATCACAACATCTAAAATTCTGAGTCCTTGGGAAAGCAGGAGGACAACTCAGATTGAAAAATACACTGCTGACTCAGGTACAGTTTCACCTGAGATTATATTCAATACCACAGGAGTCAAAATCAAAGTAATGAATCCTCTCTCTAGTCTTTTTCCTAGGTGGACTTTTGGTAAATACTGTCCTCAGTCAGAGTCTCAGCTGTACATCTTTTGTGAGGGATGACCACACACCATGCTCAGGCTCTGAGCCTGCTTCTTGGACCATCTTTGTAATGTCCCCAGGCAATACACTGCCTCTTTCAAAGGAAACAAAGCTCAAAAAAAGAGTTAAGAATATAAGATAGTAAGCTTTAAGGTCACATTCTAGAAGGCATTAGGCCAATCTGATATTTCTGAAAACAGACTTTATACACATTCAGAAGATAGTTAAAATCATATCAGTGTGGTTCATGTGGAAGCTTAGTATGTTACATATGTTTAGACAAAACCTGCCAGATTGCTCAGATTACATCAAATTCAAGCTCCCAGGCAGCAATTTTCTTTGGAACTATGGTCTGGGTTGTATTTAATACAAAAATGCCAACTCACCAATAAGGAAGGCACTGCTAGCAGTAAGGCTTCAGGCTTGCTAGACCTTGCCAGACCTTTGCCACCTTACGGACACTCAGCAGTAAGTGATGGTGAGCATCTGCACTTCCCCCACAAACACTGAAGGGAAGAGGCTGACTGTCATGGTTCCTGGGATAAGAACTGGCATCTTATCACCTGTGGTGCCTGCATCTCTGAATTTGGAGTCCCCAGCCTTGTTCTGGAGCCAGAAATATCTTTGTCCCTAGCACATGGTAAGAAAAAGGAGGTAATTCCTAGTACCCAAAGGCAAGATGTAAATTTTGCACCTAGTGACGGGGTACTCCTCTGGGTCTACCCTTCTGGAATCACCTTCCCTGCATAAACTTCATCAGCTTTAATGAGGATGGACGCTCAATTGAGCCTTTAGAAAGCAGTAAAGAAGGAAGAGATCTTTAAGGCACATATAATAAAATGTACTTGTCACGGTTGTTTGCCTGTATACTTTGATAATGATTTGAGGACCAGGAAGGATTTTTGGTTCTTTCCACATCTTCCTTTTTATTAAAAGCTCTCACATTTCACCTTTATGGCATTATTGTGAATTTTATCTTGTTAATTGGCTGCTCATATGGCAATAATTTTACATCACATTAAGCAATGTTCTAATTTGTTTTAATGTCCTCGCTTGATGGGGAAAAATGCATCATACATAGAAATAAACTCTTTTACATATCCAGTACATATACTTGTCAGCTGGTTTTAGCTAAGAAGTACATGTATACAGGAGAGAGAAATGCAGGAGGAATGTATGTGCAGGAGAGAATACAAAAGGCAACATAATAAACTGTCACTTGAGAAGAATGGTGAGAGATCAATCCATCAGGCATCAATTCCACATTTTTATGTACATGATGAATGCTTTCTGCTGCTTCAGTTGGGCTGAAAAACAGCAAGATAGAAGTAAGAACCTGATTAAACACATGACTGAATATACTAGCAATGACAGATTCAATGAATGTGTTTCTTTCTATTTAGACAGGGGAAGCATCTTTACTTTGTCTGTATGACTTGTAAAAAATCAGGAACAGTGGAAAAGAAACTGCTAGAGCTGCATGTCCATGCAGCACAGGGGTTCCCTCCATGCCCCAGCTCTTCCACAAAATCCATGAGGCACCAAAGCAGAGGGCATTCTCTCTCTGACACATTCCTTCTGCTTCTGCAGGGGTCTGACTCCATGCTGGCTCCATTATAGTTCATTAAATGGTAAGTTAAGAGTAAAAAAGCAGTAAAGGACCCATGCCACAAATACTCCATGTTTTCTGTGAAATCTTAGGTTTGGAAGCCTTTTGTATCCATTACAACAAACAAACAAACAGGCCTTTATATATAATATTCCCCTATAAAAACCATAATAAGAATATTTTTCCTACTTTTGTACACTAAATTATATTAATGATCAGAAATTGAATGGCATAAATTGAACTCCCAGCTGTTTATATTCTTCTTGGTGGCTCTCAATATTCCCAGAGGTACCATTTGGAAACTTTCCTGTCATTCACTACTCTACTCCAGAAGGTCCAATGAACTGCATAGGTCAGCTTTCTGCTCTTGAATTAGAAACGAGATCTAACATCTTCTCATCACCTGATCTGATTTTTGTTGCTGTAGCAATACAGTTACACAGTTCATGATACTCGACTTTGAGAGAATTGTGTACATCACTGAGGACACAAAATACAGTGGAAGGACTGAGATAAAATAAGACAGAGATAAAAAAAGCTAAATTATATTTTTTTTTCTAAATCTCCTGACTGTTTCCAGTATCAAATTGTACAATATTTAGAAGCAGGTGCCCTTTGAGTAAGTTTTTTATTTAAATTGCTGAATGGGAGCTTGTCCTATACATAGAAAATGAGGGCAACAACTTGTTTCTTTCTGGAACTTCTCAAGGATTAAAAAAAAGGGCTTTTATTGTACTCACAGTTAAACAAAACTTGTTAAGAAACTTAACAGTTCATCTTCTTAGCATCTTTCAAGTGTGATGTCAACCAGTACACACCTGTAGCAAGATAAAAGCAGCACTGCTGCAGAGAAGGACCTGGGGGTCCTGGTGGACAACATCTGTCCATGAGCCAGCAGTGCTCTGGTGGCCAAGAAGGCCAAAGGTGTCCTGGGCTGCATTGGGAAGGACATTGCCAGCAGGTTGGGGGAGGTGATCCTGCCCCTCTCTTCAGCCCTGGTGAGGCCACATCAGGAGTGCTGTGTCAGTTCTGAGCTTCTCAGCACAAGAGAGACATGGAGCTCCTGGAGCAGGTCCAGCCAAGGGCAATAAAGATGATTAAGGGACTGGAGCATCTCTCTTATGAGGAAAGACTGAGAGAGTTGGGCCTGTTCAGCCTTGAGAAGGGATGACTGAGAGGGGACTTCATGAATGTGTATAAATATCTAAGAGTGGGTGTCAAGAGGTTGGAGCCAGGCTCTTTCTGTTGGTGCCAACCAATAGAAGAAGAGGCAATGGGCAGAAACAGATTCACAGGAAGCTCCACCTGAACATGAGGAAGAACTTCTTTACCTTGCAGATGATCGAACAGATTTCCCAGAGAGGTTGTGGAATGTCCCTCACTGGAGATATTCAAGAACTGCCTTGATGCAATCCTGTGCCATGTGTTCTGGGATGTCCCTACTTGAGCAGGGAGGCTGCAACAGATGACCCACTCTGGTCCTTTCCAGCCTGACCCATTCAATGATAGCACAATCCCTAAACTTGACCCTGAATATACAAATCACACAAGTCTTTTACTAATAACAATTAACTTTTCTGTTAAGTGCCCTGTACAAGAGTATAAGGTACTCAAAACAGGACCAGAACTTCTTCATTCCCTTTGTCTCATATTTTTCACTAGCCTGTAAGAGCTTCTCCTCATTACATGCACCAAAAAGGTCCTAGGAGGAATGTATTCTGCTCAAGCACAGTCTACACATGATCTATTTCCCTAGCGAGGGAAGGCTCCCATGCATCATTTTAAATTAAAAACCTACCCAAAGGACACCTGCTTCTAAATATTGTACAATTTGATACTGGAAACATTTTTTCTTTTCATATGTATCATGATATCCCAAGGGCTGGAGGTCTCCCTTTCCTCAGCAGGCTACTGTTTTGAGTTTTCATTGTTCCTCAAAAATTGAAAAAATACCATTTGCCACAACAAATGAGAAGTTGTTATCCTTTCCCCTCCCTATAGTGACTTGCAACACAGCCCTTTCAGAAAAATGTGTATGCTCTAAGCACTGGATACAAGGTAATACTCAGGAAAATTAGCCAGAAACAGCTGTTAGGTGGAGTAGTTGGAGATCCTTGCAGAAAAATCCTTTCTCAGCATTCTCCAAAATACCAGGTTATACTTACCGCTTTCATTTATAAAGGCTTCTTTTTATTTGAGATACTGAAAATGTTTCATTTGCAGGGCATGAGTGTCCCAGATTTCAAAAACCTGTCTGAAAAAGACGGCACACAAATTGTCTTGAAATTTTTGTTGCTACATTTTAAAATTTCTGTAACTTTTTTGCTACTCCTACTGCAGAGCATGTCCATCCCATAGCCTCTATTTGACATCAGACTGTATTGAAGTGCTTCATGTCACAAACCTCAGGCAGAGCTGAATACCTTTTGGCAGCAGAGGAAGATGGAACAGAAAGTAGGCAGCAGAACATAAAAGCAGTTCAATTTAAACTTAGGAAAATTAAGAAACTGGGATTTCTGGAAAGCAATTTGACATGGTGTAACATTGTTAAAAACTGCCTTTCTTTTTCACCCCAGTGCAAAGTAGAAAATGACAGCTCATTCCTGAAAAACCTAGCACACCTTGTCATGAGGAGATGCTGCTGTCAGCAGTAGTCAACTACTTGTTGTAGCAACTTATGGAAAGTTTCAGGCTCCTTTAACTGGAGTAGAAAAATGTAACTCTATTTATGCCTACATATTTAATATATAAATGGAAAAGAAACTCTCTGTCCAGCTTACTTGCACTTTATCAGCTACCATTAAATTGCTTTAAATAGCTCAAATAATGGTGCCCACTTAACCCACATGGCATCTCAGCATTTCTAATTATCTGCAATTTGTATCTAAATACAAAACACAGCCTAATTATCAAACTACTATCTTGAGGCCTTTGGCATATTAAAAAAAAAATCTGCATATTAATTAGTTCCAAGAATACACTTTATGAACTCCAGAAAGTTCAGCATGATATTAACAGCAGAGTATGTGCTACAGTTTATTTAAGTTTGAAAGTTATTTTGCACTGCAATCTTCCCCTCAGACTAATCGGGAAGGGCTATACTACACATTGTGCATCCACACGGTTTTGCTACAGCTGTCTCATGCACTTCTTTTCTTTTGCACCCACACAAATCTCTAATTTTCCCAAGTAAATATAACTTGTTTTGGGGGAAGTGTTAACAGCAAACCTCTGCACAGCCACCGCAAATTATGGAGCTTCTATTATTATTGAGGTGGGTTTTCGTGTATCTTCTCTCAGCCTTTGAAATTTTCATCAGTTTCACACAATCTTTACCCATGTTATGCCTTTACCCATCAGAAGTCAGTGTCACCATCATTTTAAACTTCTGTTGAGCAGTATGGTCCATGCACTGACCACTGTATCCCTGATGGACTTTAACACAAGTGACACAACAGTGACAGAGCCTGGTGGCTTTTGGTTCTTCACAAGGCTCTCATTTAGGGGCCACAGAGGGGACACTGCAGCCCACAAGGGTCGTTCCACTGCTGTTCCCAGCACTTTCACAACTCTCATCAAATTCCTTCACTCTCTTGTAGAGTTATGTAGAGTTATGCCAAAACAATTACTATTTCAGCATCCCATTGACTCCACAGCTGGAACAAAAGACAGCAAGAAAGTCCTGGACTTCAACACAAGACATGTTCAAACAATGGCTATTTGGCAACTGATATGACATGATGTCATGCACACAGGTCTTGCAAAGTTAGAGTTGCAAAAAATAGTTACCATAAACAAGAGGTAAAACCAGTAAAGCAAGCTTGGTTAAGCAGTTAATAAAATAATAACAGAATCAAAAGCCAGACAGTTTTGAAGTGGGTTTGTATCTACATCTAACTTACAGAACAATTTCTTCCAAATTTGAACATTTGTTTTAAGAAGTGTAAAATTACAATGCAAATAAAAGACAATATAAATAAGAAATTCACATTCAACTGCCCTGCAACTTCCAGTTATTTTTCCCAGTTACTTGGTAACTTAGCCTACCTTGCTCTTAAGTATTTATTCCTCAGGCAGGTCTTTATAAAAATATTCCTATGACCACTTTCATATGTGAATGAGTAACCAACAAACAAACAAACAAACAAAAAAACAACATTCCTTTTTTTTTATAAATTAGGATTTTTTACTGGCCATAAAGTTGGAACAAAATGCCATCTCTAACAAATCAACTAGAGAAGTTTACATGAAGACATCTCCCATTATTTTAGAATACACTCCATGCTGCCCTTGGCTTTGGGAAGGTAGCACTGCAGAATAAATATGAAAAATGAGTCACATGAGTTTTCTTATATTTGTAACTCAAGTAAATTGTGTCTATCTTAAACTAACTGGCCCATCTATGTTTTAAAGTGATTGGGATAAAAAGCTAGAAAGACTTGACAAAATCACTAGCTTTCTCAAATATAACATCTAAATATCATTTGAACATGAGGGCAGAAAGGAAAACAATGTAAACTGCAGAAAGGGATATATTTATAGCAGAAAGAGTCTCATTTGGGAGTGTGAATTACATTTGCTTTTTTTCAAATGCAATGGACTGGTTTGTGATTGAGGTGAGTGAGTAAGGGGGGCTGTGAAAGGATGGAAATTAGGTAAACTCCATAGATAGACACATAAATGTCACATTATTGAACACTCAGCATTTCTCTCACCCACACTCAGAGCTTTGAGGGAGACACAGATAAGCAAATGGAACAAATAAAATTAAGTGATTGCACAGATAGCACCATACAGTTTAATTACTGAATTTATCAGATAGGCCAATCAGGGAATATACAAGAGTTACCTAAAAATTCCTCGGAATAGCTCTGGTACTCAGGCAATTAATCAAATAACAATGGGAAATTACCATACTCACCATTTATAAGTAGCACTCTATGCAAATACAAACATAAACATTTTGTGCTCACAGGAGAGAAGAAGAACGCTGACTCCAGCATCTACCCAACAGCCAGGATGTGTTGTACGTCTTGCTCTCCCTCAGGCCAGGGAGGCATTTTAAATCTAGGGTTATGGAATAGCCCAGTCCTCAAATGTATCAAGCATATCCTCCTGGTAAGCATCTTAACCACCAAAAATCAATGACTGTGGATAACAAAGTTGGTGAAAGTTTTTCTTAAAAACTGGGAAGGGAAATTATAACAGGTGCTCTACACCAAGTGGAAGAAATGCACTGTCATCAAAGGCAGAAGTCTGGACTTTTATAGTTACATAAATTTACTGCTGGAGAACCGTTCATCAAAAGTAAAAACTCTACACAAAGCCATCCTTAAAAAATAATTCAATCCTCTCCTGGGTAAATATATTTCTGATTTCTATCACCATGGTTGCACTGAAATTATTTGGGTCAAACTCCTGCCAAGTTCCTGGTACTATTTTATCATGCATCTAACAGAGGTTTATAGTGATTCCCAGACAGTCTGCAACACCCTTTTTAAAAAAAGTTATCTTAAATATCACAGAAAAGCCATTTTGATTTTCTTGACTCACCAATAGTTCCCAGTGACACTAACAGAACAGAAATTTAGGTTGGAAAAATACACCAGAGACCAAGATTTATAACAATTCACAGTGAAAAACAAAACAAAAAAAAACCACTAAGAAGATCCTCTTTTTTACACCTGTTCGTCCATTTGACTGGGCTGAGATAGCTATTTAATGTCTCCACTCACTCTATCTTCTAATTTTGGATGATCTCCAATACTGGACTGCATGAAATTTTGTGTAAATTCCAGAGGGATTTTCTTATTTACAAAGAAAATTACAATTAATCAGAGAACCACACCTGAATATTCCTAAAATTAAGCAAGACTGTTTGTGAGAGACCACAGGAAAGATATATGCTCTTGCAACATCATTTTTTGATATTTCACCTCAAAGTAACAGCAAATGAATCTGGAGTGTAGACCTAAAGCATATCTACATAGATGATAATTAGGTCTCCTTTAGGGGAGAAAAAGTAGGTTTATACATCTAAATTAGTATAGGTCATTATGTATGATTACACATGTGGGAAAGGTAATTACACAACTAATATCCACCAAAATCACAAGAACACTAATTTGAGATAGTTTACCCAAAGACTGGCTTTCTTTACGCTTGCAAAGAATAACTGTAAATCTCCTTTGGTAATTTCTGTGTCCCGTAGGAGTACATTCCTTAAAAGGTCTAGGACAATTCATAATAAGACTGCAGATATTAAAGAGCTTGTGAAATGCCTTCAGAAGAGTTTTTACTGGGAGAGTAGCTGTGTCATTTCAGTAAAAAGTACGTGATGGGAAAGGAAACAATTGCAGTAGTAAAGCTTACAGAGGTGTTTGAAAATAGTAAATGCTCTTGGACAGGTGTATCCTATTTCACAACAGCACATGATCCATGGGGTAAGTTTATTTGATTTTCAGAAAGGTGCAAATCAAGCTCTGCTGTGTCACTCAGCTCACTGATGAATCCTAAGCGAGGTCTCTGGTCTGTTTTCTAATATGGCTTGTGGTATGGCTCTTGACACCTCTGCAGAATATTCCTTGTGAATAAAGCCCAGGGGACAGAGGGGAGGTGACTCTCCAGCCTCATCTCTCCAAACAGGCTGCTGAAGGATTCCCTGGCAATCCAAGGCACCTGTTGACTGTGGTAATAGATTCTTTTCAGGCTCTGTGACAAAGGATGTAAGCAGACAGTGCCACGTAGGCTGCAGCTGATGAGATAACCTCTCTTTCGTTGACAAACCCAGTTCATCAAGAAAAGAGGAGCTGAATAACTGTGCCACTGGATCATGAAAATGAAAAGCTCTTGGAATTCCTTTGTTCAGCAGCCTCCCTACTCCAGCATCAGTGAGGAGCCAAGAGCCTGCTGCTATGCAAGGGAGGGGGATTCAAACCCCTTCCATGAATGCAGAGTGCAAAAGAATGAAAAGCTCTGTTACAAAGGAAAAGCACGAGGATTGCATGGATAGCTCAGCTCTCAGGGGAGGTTTTGTCACCTCTGCAATGGATTTTATTAACTGCATAATATGTTGGGCCTCAGCAGCAGAGCATGATGGTATGACTTCTTCCCTTAGAACAGCAAGAACGAAGCCAATACTGCTAATACCATATTCACTATGTTTACAGGTAAAACTCCCTTATTCACAGGGTGATTTGTTTTCTTGTTAATGGTACAAAGAATAAGGTGAGCCATCATCTCTTCCTATAACTAAAAAGCCAAACATAACTACGTGTTTCATTGCTCATTTGCTCAGCAAACATGAGAGATGTAACTCAACTGCAGAGAAACTGATTTTCCTAATTTTCTGCTGACTGGCATCTTCTTCTTGCTTATTAACTGGACAGAACAAGGTTGGTCATTCTGCATTTGTTTATCTACAAGAGAATGGTAGCAAGGCATGAATTGTACCTTGCACCCTCTAGGAGGCAAAGTGTTCTCCAATGAGACTGGCAGATGAATTTCATAAGAGGAATTCCCTGAATTGAAAAAGATTTGGCAGACTAGGGTTTGTTTAAGCACCTTTTAACTTATGTGAAGTCTTACTCAAAAGTAATTGTCAGTGATTTCAGTCAGGAGTATCAGAGATTCAATGTTTCTATTTAATAATTACATTATGGCATTTGTTGCTTCTCAGCAAAGACAGAGCAGGACACTCTGGCATGAGGCTTTTCCTACTTCTCAAAAATGGTGTATCTTTCAATCCACAGACAGAATTCAGTTTTTAACTGCATAATTTCTCAAAAATTACGTGAGTTGTGCTCATTTATATTAGTACTGGTTTATGTTTCTAGAAAGATTTTTCCAAATAATTTTATTCTGATTTTTTTCAGAATTTGGGGCGGTGCACTGCTGCTTCCTAAAATTTCTGAAAGGAAAACTGTCTCTATAGTCCAGAACAATTTTGCTGCTTGCTTGTTTTGCTTATAACTGTTTAAAACATTTAAGCTTCTTTAGAAATAACAGAAAACCATGGGTTCATTAAGCAAACAGACCAAAACTGTACACAGCTCAGAAGACATTAAACTATCCCACCTGTCACTGGGTTTGAGAGTAACACAGAGGATAACACTGAGCTTAGTGAAATGCAATTCAAAAAACTCCATTAGTATAATAATAGGTTTGTCTACTGGATCTGTTTCCCAGCTACAGTGCATTAAATGACATTTAACTGTTCCAATAAATTCAGGCTCGTGGCTGCAATTGGTAAGCAGGAGAATGGAATAAACTGGTATAAAAGATGGATCAATTGGCAACATGAAGATGTAATGAGCAGTTTTTGTATGTATTGAGGATGGAACCAATATAAAAATCATCATTAAGTTGATTGTTCTGAAATTTCAGCATTCAAAAAATGATCTGAATTAATAGTTGATTTATAGTATGCTGCTGCTACAAGTCTCTTGCTCAAATTCAAATGAGTTACAGCTAGAACTTATTTAGCAGGAGGAAGGAAACAACACAAAGTTGCTCCTGTCAGATATAAACTTGTAACAAGATCACTAGTGCTGTGCTTTAAAGAGAAACAGAGTATTTCCTGGGGTTTTCTGGTTTCCCTGAAAGAAAGGAGCACAGCAAGAAACTGCCTTGCGTACCATCAATGTCCATACAGCAGGGAGAGTTTATAAAGAGATTTACATTTTCACAGCTCACTTGCCTACAAATAAATATTTCCAAATTAAATGTTTTTCATTGTGTAGTCCAATTTGTTTTCAGAGCAGCTAAAAGAAGAATTACCCTCAGCCACGGCGCCTGTCAGTGCCTCAGCACACAAATACTGCCCAACGCTTTTAGCCACGGGTGCCAGAGCTCCTGTGCTGGATCCTGCACAGCCTTCACCAGCACAGGAGCTTCACTGCCACACACCACGCTGCTCACCTGCACAGCCCCTGCTGCTGAGGGAACAGACACTGCACTGTGATTTTAACCTGCACTGCAATGGTTTTAAACCTGCTCTGCTACACCGCTGCCTACTCTATGATTTTAAGCTTCCTTACAGGCTTCTCCAACCAAGTTAGAATTACCTGCTGGTTTTCAGATGAAGGGAAAATCAAACCTCAGAGAAATTTATTAAAAGTCACCAAAAAATCCAGCTGCCTTAATCAGAACATGGCACAGAGCTCCTCACTGCAAAGACACTGCTCTATGGGACAGATGCTCTTACTCAAAATCAAATCACACACCCCACAAGGCAGGTATCAAACATGCACATGGGCATATTGAGAAACCTGCCCATTTATTTCCATTTCTGACAAATAGGGCAGCAAGAAGAGAGATGAGAATGATAAGAAACTGGAAGCGAACAATGGTTCCCACATACCAAGTCCTTAGGCTTGGATTGGAGGGGAACACTGGATCGGGCAGCAGTGCCTTCATTCTGCAGCTGATGCGAGATGTTGCTGTGATGTCTCCCAAAATGGGACAACTATTATTTATTCTGAAAATCATTGTGTAAGGGAATCATAAAGCCAAGATCTTCCTATTTCCCACTTTTTTGCAGATCTTGTTCACTGGCACAGACTAGGAATGCAACCATGCTGCTGAGACTGCTCTGCTTTTCTCCCTGCAGATGGACAGGCCTGGCCATGATCTGGACCAGAACTTGCCCAGCTGCAGTAGAAATGTCACTATTTCTGATCATGCTGTCTTCTTCATTGTCAGTGAAGTAATCACTAAGGCCATGAATAATCCTTTTCACCTACATTTGTCCCTCCACAAATCACACAATTCTGCTGTAAACTTCCGAGAGAATGGAACAATGCTTCAAAAAAAAAAAAAAAATTGAAATAAAAAACTATGGAAAATTTGTGTATTTCAACATTAGGAAAAACAACCTAAATGAAGCACCACAAGCATAGATATAGGCTGGGCAGAGAATGGACTGAGAACAGACCTGAGGAGAAGGACTTGGGGTGTCAGTAGATGAGAATCATGATCTGGTGCTTGTGGTCCAGCTGCAGAAGGCCAGCTGCACCTGGGCTGCATCACAAGAAGCATGGCCAGCAGGCCAGGGGAGTAGATTCTCCCTCCCTACTCCATTCTCATGAAACTCCACCTGGAATGTTCAATCCAGCTCTGGGGCCCCTAAAATAAGAACATGGACCTGATGGAGCAAGCCCAGAGGAGAGCCACAAAGATGACGAAAGGGCTGGAAGTCTGCTCTGAAGCCAGGCTGAGTTGGAGGTTGTTCAGCCTGGAGAGGGTTCCATGGAAACCTTATTGCAGCCTTTCAGTACCTAAATGGCTGAAGAGGGACATTTTACAAGAACATGTAATGATAGGACAAGGGGAAATGGCCTCAGACTGAAAGAGGGTGAGTTTAAATTAGATACCAGGAAGAAATTCTTTACCCAGCAGGTGGTAAAGCACTGGATACGGTTTCCAGAAGTTGTGGATGCCCCATCCCTGGAAGTATTCAAGGCCAGAAGGGATGGGGATTTGAGCAATCTCGTCTTGTGGAAGGTGGCCCTACCCACGGCAGGAGGATCAGAACTAGATGGTCTTTAAGGTCCCTTCCAATCCAGGCCATTCTATGATTCTAAAACTTTTAATTATTTTTTTAATTTTTTTTTTTCAAAATAGGACAGCTGCTCATTAATTCACTGGACTTACGATGTATACCCTGTAAAGAAAGAGCCAGTCTCTTCATTATTTTGCACTCAGCAAAGTGTAATTCTGATTTTCACACCTAAATTTCACTACAAAAATTAAAATAATACCAGTAGAAAAAATACATCTTCTCATGGACATCACCTTTTGAGATTAACTCTTCACTTTGGGAAAGCTACACAAGGAAAAGAATAACAAAAATTGCCTGGCATCTCCATTATGGCTAAGTACTTTTCTCAGTCAGAACTACAATCTGTGAACTAGGTAATTATTTCAGGAAGGTCTTTTTTCCCACACATTTGTTCAAAATGAACAATGAATGAACAATGTTCAAAAGTAGGCTTGAGATTAATTATTTTTCTCAGGAGCCCCAGCAGGATACAGTGGGAGGTCTGTTGCAGCAATTTTATTAACTGCTTTGAGGATTTTTGATCTGAATTTACTATTCAGGATTACCAAAACTGTGCAATATAGGTGACCTTCCACCACTTTTTAAACCAATGAGAGGGAACATGTGCAAATTTGGAACAAAATAAGGGGAAGACATGCAACTGAGAAGTTGTGTTTCCCTGGATTTTTCTCTGTTGAGGCAGAGGTGAAGTGCCCCCTCTCTGACATTCACACAGTCACTACCTGCACTGAGGGGTTTTTATGAGTGTTTCCCTATATTTACCAACACAGGAAGAGAAAGTCAAACATGGAAACAGCATGGAAACAGCAGGCACAGATGGATGGATGGCTTCACTCCTATGCTCCAAAGTAAGCATGTCAGCAGGTGCAGTTTCTCATTTCCCCTGGTGGGCACTTACAATGTCTGTCTTGCCCTTCTTGTAAAAATTAGCACACGAAATATCTAGTGATTTTCAAAACATAACCAGGTAAACTGAGGGGCCCAGTCATAGAGCCAAACTTGATTCCCACTTCTTCTGTGTATGGTCTGGCTAGTTCTGTCACACCAGGTTTGAATCCTGGTTCTGCTACATTGCTTCCAGGAGCCTTGTTGAAATTTGTCTCCTGTCTTAAGAAAAATTACAGAAAGCAGCACAGCAGCAGCTATCAGAATTCATCTAAATTAATTCAGTTTTGTGATTGCAATTTTCTCAGTCTCTTCTATCTGACTGGAATATTCTCTTCTTTAACTTTCCACAGTGACCCATTAACCCTCTCTTGAAGCATCATCCCCACAATTTAACACATTGCTCCATTCTCCATTCTTTTAACAGAGAGATGAAAATTTGCATCAGAAAAATCAATCATCAACTGATAAAGCAAGTCTCTTTCTGCTTGGAAATATTACCTAAAGCACAGGATGCTACACAACCCATGAGTGTCATGCTAGAAATGCATGTCAGAACATGCGTAGAGACACAACAAGGAATGGCAATAAAATAAGGTGGAATTATTTAAGAAAGAGGCTAATTTAGAATAAAAGGAATATTCACAAAGTTTAATAGCTCATCTTTATTACTAAATTCTGCCAGGCTTTTACATTTGTCTTAGGAAATGCACACTTTTGTGCTACTGAGGCCCAACAATGCCTCACAAGTCTTTTTACATAAATTACACTAAACAGACATGGCTTATTTTTTCCTTCAGATACAGCATATAAAATTTAGGTTCCAGGTGCACTTCTCTATGCTTCCTTAAAAAACTAAGAC
The DNA here is from genome assembly GCA_013400635.1 of Hypocryptadius cinnamomeus. Classification (NCBI taxonomy): domain Eukaryota; kingdom Metazoa; phylum Chordata; class Aves; order Passeriformes; family Zosteropidae; genus Hypocryptadius; species Hypocryptadius cinnamomeus. Next base: position 5,289 of record VYZP01008284.1, on the reverse strand, counting down.
CTAGAAACCTAGGTTTTTAACAGGTCTAAATCTATTGATTCTGTACTTTCTCAAAACACTCAAATATGTCAACAGCGGCCAAAGCTTCTGATAGAGAATGCTGGACAGAAAGACTGGACTTCACAAATCCCTGTAGAAAGTCTATCAGCAGCTGTTGTTTTTCAGGTTTTTATTTGAAGGAATGTAAGCAGAAAACAACTCCTTTTTTGGTGAATTCAGCTTTTCCTATCTACGAGATTCCCACTGGTGAGATCTAATTTTTCACCCTTGAGCTGTTAATAATTAATAATCATTCTCATTAAATTTCTAATATACAAGTCCTTGGGTACTCACTTTCCTAAGCATATAGAAACTCTTGTCTTACAATTATGAATAAACCCACCACAATGCTAGCTAAGTGTCATTTGTGTTTCAATTACAAAATAGCTGAAAAACAGATTTTTTTTCTTAACTTCTCACGAGGATGGTAAAGCTCCATGTTAAGTAAGGATTATTCATTTATAAATCTACAATTTGACTTCAATAAAGTGACTTGTCAGAGTGATTTACTATATCGTTCACACAATGTAAAAATTTTTGTTCAAAAAGCAAAAGTTGACTAATGACTCATTTCACAAAGAAAATTTCTCATCAGCAACCTGTACAGACATTGGTATACCTCAGGATACATCTTTATGTTTCTGCTCTAAGTTTCAAAATAAATACATGCAATAGACATTTTACCATCACTTGCAGCTTTTAGTCAGGGCAAAAAGTCCCTCAATATTTTTGGATGGAACAGGCAATGCTCTCAAACACAGTGAAGTCAATTCCAGTGATGTTCTTAAAACAGTAAAAGTTTTTTAAGCTTCTGTGAGTAGTGAAGCAGAAGTTGTATTTTTATTCAGAATGATGGACCAAGGTCAGAATTTCTTGATGTACAGTTCTGCATATGCTTGATTGCTATTCAACGTCCATTAAAAGAAAAACAGTGTATGTATTCTGGGCAAGTTACAAATTACACCACAGAACAGCAGAAAGAATATGCTGATGTGCTAGGTGTTTCAAGCCAAAAGTATGTGAAGAAAAACTATTATGAAGATAAGTAGAAGATTCCATTTTATTAAATACCAACTGTTTCAAGAATGTTACAAACTGTTTAAAACTGTCAATACAAAGATGACTACTGCATAAATAATTTCACAGATACTACAGAGTATGTTGCTCACTATTTAAAGTGATGTACAACTGCATCATTTAACATGCATAATGACAAAATAATCCTTTGTAAATGACAAAAATACTTCATTTTCAAAGTAGAACACAATATACTGAAAAGGAAACTTGTCAACTACATTACATTTAAAAAATACTGTTTTGTAGCTGCTTAAGAATAAAAAAGGTTTATCCAGCACATATTAAAGACAAAATTATACCACTCATGAAGTTCTTAAAAATAATCTACCTGCAAATTGTCAGTGAAAGAGAAAATGCATCTCTATCTACAGATATCTCTATGTGAGTTATTCCCAGGTACACACAAAATTCAAAAAGAAGTCCAGCAGCTTAGAGCTGCAACGCCTTTGGGAGACTGTGTGGGAGTGTTTGTTCATCCTCACCACGTGCTTGATACAAGAAGACTCCCAAACTGTCCCACCTGAACCTGCAGTAAATCCACTTTCCATAGAAGTTCTTCTGGTAATGCAGGCATTCCATCACAGCCAAGCAAAGAGAACATGAGAAACTCAGTAGATGACACAAGAAATTGCTGTACAGCAACAAATAACAGAGTGAGAAGATGACAGAAGTTACAGATGGCTCAAAGAGGGATGGTTAAATTGCATGGTTAGCTAAGGGGAAGCTATGTGAGAAATGTCCAGACTTTTGATGAGAAGCACTTCACTTTGATGTGAAGTAATAGCACCTCTGAAGTGAAGAGGTGCAAGGCCAAGAGCACTTAGGTGGCCAGAGGAGTGATACCATTTAAGGCTAAGACCTAGGTAACACTGTTGGTAACATCGAATTTGGTTATGGATGTGGTGAAACTGAGATCAGTAGGGGAAAAATAATTAGGGAAAGGTTTTTTTGTTTGGGAAGGAGACAAGTGTGTGGGGGGAAGGAACAAGCAGGGAAAAACGGAGAGAAGGGGAGATAAAAGGGCCCAGCCAAGTGTAACCAAGGTGCCAAGACCAGCACTTGATAGTCCCTTTTCCTTGTCTTATTAAACTCTACACCTGTTTCTTCTGTAACTGTGCCTTCTGTTATGTGTGCAAGACGTTAGCAAACTTCATGCTGAACTAGCCAAAAAGTAGGGTAAAACAAAAAACTACATACAATAAAAGATGAGATAGATCTTTTTCAACACATCCCAGCTTGCCACCATTTCTTTTTTTGTTTTCTTTCCACCTCTCAACCCCCAGCTCTAAAAACACCAGAAATGTCTTAGCCAAATACATACCTTACTCTGTGAGACAAAATGACGTATCTCCCATTTTTAGCCTACCTCTGAATCTAAAGGGAAAAGGTTATATTGTTTTCAAAACCATATTCCTGTAATGTAGAACTTCTAGCTGACCTTCTCCTCTGACCACTTTGACCTCACACTCAGCCACTCCCTCTTCTTGTGTTGTCACACTCACCCCTTTTGGTATCCCTCATACTT